>CAHIKZ030000645.1:332500-350000 GCA_903632075.3 Acanthosepion pharaonis
TTTTTTTTGTTTATTTTTGTTTTTCATTGGAATCACTGAAAGCAATGCAATGATTCCCGAAGCGAATTTAGAAAAAAACTGACTGTGTCCAGATCATGGAACTATTTTGTTCTGTCAAGATGTAGAAGAAAAGATGTTAGAAGACTTATTGTCAGTCTATAGCGGCAATTACTAGACATCTGCTGCGACCATTCAAATGTATTAATTATAATAACAGCAATTTCGTTATGATATATTTTCTAACTAATTTGAAAGCGACGGAGTTTCACGAAGCGAGACAAGTATTTGCGGTCGGGAAGAAGAATGTGTCTTGGATTTTTCTGTTTGTTTAAGACATTTTATTCGATTCACTGACTGTCGAATTGTATCGAGGTAAGATATATTCGACGATGAAGGTTTTAGAGTCTCATTATCTGTTGCGCCCGTTTCTCACTGAAGAACAGATCGATGGAGTTTGAATAAAAAAAGAAATGAATTAAAAAAAACAAAAAAAAACATTGATATTAACAAACATACCCCAGCCGCAAAAAACAATGACGTAGGTACAAAAATCATAGTGGAGAAAAATATTTTTGGAATTAGGGAACATGTTTATGTCTGTATGAGCCCCGGCAGAGGAGCCAGTGTGTATGTGTGTCTGCGTACCCCAATGGGTGTACGGACATGCATCTGTTTGCGTTAGCATGAGTGACATCACGGCAAAGAGTCCCTCCCACTTCCATAATAACACCAATACCCACAATCTATATAAATCCAATATTTTAAAAAATTAATCAGTTTGTCTGACGATCGCAAAACCGTGAAACGCAGGGTCACAAACTCACATCAATCCAACCAAATATGTTAGTTCTATCTCTGATATTGAGCGCTTTCTAATAAGTACCGCGCATATAATATATAAATAATAATATATGTAATATATTACTCACACACACACACACATATATATATATATATATATATATATATATATATATATGTGTGTGTATACTTATATATATATATATATATATATATATATATATATATGTGTACACACACTTTTCATATATATATATATATATATATATATATAATGTATTTTTTCTCTGTACTTCTTTAACTGTAGTGCACCATATCATTTTAAGACAACCCCATGACCTTTTGATGAATTGCATTATCCAGTTTAAAACAAAGTTTGCAGGACGATTGTCAGGTAGACGAGGGATAATGCAGGTGAAGTGTATCCATCTATTTTATCACAATTCCACTACTGTTTCTAAAATTTGCACGTCTTAGCACTTCCTCGTTCTTGATGCTATAGCTCAATGACACCTTTAGGATCTTGCAGAGGCATATTAAATGGGACACCTCTAAGAGTTGGGAGATTTCTAAGATTCACAAAAATATGTCACGAAATCAGGAAACGGTTTCACAATATTTAACGATCCTACCATTTTGATTGGAAACGAAAGTTTCTGGTACAAACTCATCTGAACCCTATGTACCACGCGTCATATTCGCCAGATATTGTATATTCTGTTTAGCAGTTAGTACGGTTTTGAAGAATGATCTTCATAAAAAATACTTTCAGTCACATGGACGACTTCAAAAGTTTTTTTTTTTTTTTCTTTCGAAAAAAAAAAGTTCAGGGAAAATTGAATTATGAAATTGCCCGAAACATGCTATTAAATATTCCTCAAATATGTTTAAAAAAGCTTATATAAAAAATAAAATTCGTCCGTAATATTTTCTTAATAAACTTGGTAGAAATTTTATTGCGATCCGTAACGCCACCGACTCCAGTCATCCAGACCCAAATACCACTTTATATACTGCTTCAACGTAAGAAATATTTTTTTTTATTCCTTATATATGAGAGGGACAGATTGTGGTAGCATTGATTCTAGGAGGTAGCGGAAGGAAGACCTTCAAGTTGACGCATTCCCACTCGTGGGCTTGACGTCCCTCCTCGTCTTAGCCTCGCTATCAAATCTGGGAATCATATCGACGCTTCAAAATACCTGCGGCCATTTGCCGACTTCGCACGGTTTTGGTATTATATTCAAAACCGAGAAAAAAAAGCAATCCGTCATTGCCAGAATATAAGGTTCACGAGGCATTTTTACCAAGTGCTGACCATACTTCCCCAGGCGACACATTCTGTAACAATTTTTGCGCTGCCTATCTTCTTCCTTTTAAAGTGAGGACATATTGTACAAATCTCAGTGGCCAGTCGAGGTTACAGAGTAAGAAGCACATTTTATGCGGATACGTAGGGAAGATGACGGTTGTGCCCAGACTTGAACATGTTAAGAGTGGAATGCTCGAGGATTCATCTTTTTGGGAGTTGGTCCCACAGAGCAGCGGTTCATAGGAAAATACGGTTCAAGTAGGTCTTACTTCTCACAAAAGAAATACGGACGGAATGGGTGTGGTTCGCTACAATGGGCGTGGCATGACGGGTCCTAGCCGTGATGCTCAGAAGTGACGGAACTAAGGTATATAGTCGGTCTGAACACTTTCCATCGAAATAGCGATAGACCACCAAGAGACATGCCCCGTTTCGTCTGTGGGAAAGGTTTGGTAGGGTGGGAAATAATTTGTCACCCAAAGGGACGCGGTGAAACCTCTGGACTCTATCGAGATTGCAAAGGGAAGACTGACCAGCTCATAAACATATATGTAACTGTCTCTCATTTTCGGTCTTGATCTGGCGCTTGTAAAGGCAGAAGGTAGCAGGAAGATTCAAGTACTTATTGTAGCGGTACGTGGAACCGATCATTTAGCGATGCATCGTATGTACAAGATCCACTTGGGGTTTAAGTTTACCTGGATACCAATAGCCTTACGCATAATTTAAATAAAATGATTACAACTTGAAATAACCTAACCTAACCTAACCTAACCTAACATGACATGTAAAACCTAGCAATGAAAACAACACAGCCAAACCAAGATTATAACGCTGCAAAATATAATTTTGATTTTAAGATCAAATAAAGCTCGAGTCTTTCGATAAAAATCCTATTTTTCCATCTTGGGAGTAAGCTAGAATTTTTTCTTAATTTACACTTCTGTCTTGCCTGGTGTGTTTGCTTCCTATTCCTTCATGTGCCATTACTCTTCATGACGTAGGGGAACATACGTTTCCATAACTTACCTTTCCTTGTTTTTAGCAATATTCTTTCTTTCATTCCGTCCCGCAGTCTTTTACATTAACATCTCGAGGTACGTTACTCGCTGTTTCTCCCCGCCCCTCTTGATTTTGAATTTCCTATGTGTGTTAAATTTTCTAAATCTTCTTTCGCCAGTATGTGACCAAAAAGTTTTAACTGATTTTAAGCGTAATATAATGTTTCTAATTTCCTTGAAACATCCGAGTTTTTCACATAGAATAGTCAGTAACCTTCTGTAGAACCACATCTCTTTTGTCTGGAGTCAACATTCATGAAGAAGAAATTGATCACTTCTATTAAAATATACCGAGAATAAATGAAACAATAAATACATATGCACACACACACACACACACACATATATATATATATATATATATATATATATATATATATATATATAAACACACACATATATATATGTGTATATATTTATATATATATATATATATATAAAAACACACGTGTGTATATATATATATATATATATATATATATATATATATATATATATATATATATATATATATACATATATATATATGTATATATACATATATATATATATATATATATGTGTGTATATATACCACCATATCTATCTATCTATCTATATATATATATATATATATATATATATATAGTTGTGGTGTCTCTAAAGAGTCTATGTAGGACTCTTCCGCCTACTATAAGATTAGTAGGAGAGTAGGGGAACAGTCGAATAAATTGTTCTGCTGTCAAACTCTCTGCCTCGGCGGAGAGGAAATCGAACGAAGCTTTGCCGCAGAGAAAAGTTTCGTCCGGGGAGGTAGACAGTCCCTGAACCTGTCTAGGCGGGTTCAAACGGAATATTTTTGGCCGAGCCTACGGGCTCGGAGAAACGCACGTTAAACTCGGCCTTGTGCCACATACATTCCTTGCGGGGTGGGGGACTATTAAATATAACAGTCGAATAGATTGTTCTACTGGGCTGTGACTCTTCGGAGCTGCTGTCAAACTCACTGCCTTTGGGCAGAGAGGAACACGGACGAGCCTGTGCCGAAGGTTAGAGTTTCGTTATGGTAGGTAGACAGACTCGAACCCGCTTGTTTGAGTTCTACGAGAATATTTTTGGCCGAGACTACGGGATGGGAGAACGCACAGTAAACTTGGCCTTGTGCCATTTACATCCCTTGTGGTGGGGGGGACTGTTGAATATTAACAGTCGAATAGATTGAACGCTCGGTCATCCGACACACACTCACTAGTCGTGTAATACTCTTCTGTTGTACTTACAGTTTAATCTTACTTGTTATAAAACGCAGATTGTGTGTGTCTGTCTGTAACATTTATATATTGGATCGGATTTCCTACATTTTTCAACCGATTTCTACAAAACTTCACAGGACTACATACATTTACCTTGTGGTGGTTATAACAGCGCCAAAAATGGAAAAAAAATATTTTTGTTTTTGCACAAAATCAATTTGAAAACACGATCAAGAGACATCGGGAAAATGGAAGGGGGACAACTCACATCGTGTTGTTTGTGTGTGTGGGTTCCTTTAAATATGGGAGCGGATTTCCATATTTTTCAGCCGATAAAACAAAACTTCACTTTTTTTTTTGGCAGGTAGTGTTTCTTATTCTCTTGCACACTTTTTTCTTTATTTTTAACATTCAGAATGCTTTAAAAATTCCATTTACAAGACAATTATTTATAATAAAATTCTATTCAATTGGGAGACTCATAACGATTGAAAACAATGTTTTTGTTTGAGTTTGGGTTTGACCAATTCGTAAAAAATAAAAAAAAAAAAACTAATTAAGACATGCGTGTCCGTCAACCTTAAACAATAATCTAACGATCTCTACTGATTGTACGAATACAAACATTGGAATAAATTCTTTATCTTTAGGGAAAGGTAATGAAATCTAAACATACACAAGTCCTAACTAAAAATAATAACCGGAACAGGAAACTACTTTAAATACACATGGTGTCTACTTTTTTACTGTATTCAATAAGTAAAAATCATAAATTGTAAAAGATTATTATTACAGAAAGGCAAGATTTGTTAGATCATAATTAATAAACCCAAATAAAGTTAATATTTTTTATATTAGAAACAACGAGTGGAAAATATATTCAAATCAGAATTCTAATTATGACTCACCACAAGCAAAATATGCAATTTTTTTACTGTATTCAACAAGTAAAAATCATAAATTGTAAAACTAAAAGATTACAGAAAGGCGACCTACATTTTTCAACCGATTCAACAAAACTTCACTTTTTTTTGGCATGTAGTGTTTCTTATTGTCTTGCACATTTTTTCTTTATTTTTACATTCAGAATGCTTTAAAAATTCCATTTACAAGACAATTGTTTATAAAATTATTCTATTCAATCTGGAGACTCATAACGATTGAAAACAATGTTTTTGTTTGAGTTTGGGTTTGACCAATTCGTAAAAAAAAAAAACTAATTAAGACATGCGTGTCCGTCAACCTTAAACAATAATCTTTGTCAATTTTATTTTTCAGTCTTTATGATGGTGGATACTTGATCTATCTCTTACTGTTATATCCCCGGGCAACGCCGGGCTCTATTGCTAGTATATGATATATCTGTAACATTTGTTATTTCTTTATCTATTTACTTGGTCACGACAATATACTCATAGATATATTGTATTTTTTTATGTAATCTTTTCCTTAATTTTCATAAAAACAACAACAGACGGTCCGTGAAGCCCACCATCTCTGTTTTAACTCTATTAGGAAATTAAGCAAAACTACACCACTAAGAAAATTACCATTACAAAAAGATGCCTTTCAAAAAATCAAGAAAAAATTTACACCCTTATACAAAAGCATATACATATACACATAAAACCCATATCAATATCCAAATCCATCTACACATTTGTATACATACAATTATGTATCCGCATCCATGTGTGCATACAGTCATTTCCAAATCCCATAATAATACAATGTTTTCCTTTCTATATATTTTTTCTACATATATTTAGTTAGATTGAGATGGTTTCTATGTCTACATTTAAAAATTAACTCGTTATGTTAGTTCAGTAATATATCTGGATCTTTATGCTTTATCATTAGGATTTTTATGTGTATATGTATATGCATTTGTATAAGGGTGTATATATACATATGTATATGTATTGTAAACACATATGTAATATATATATATATATATATATATATATATATATATATATATATGTGTGTATTGGTATTTTTAGGTATATTATATATATATATATATATATATATATATATATATATATATATCGTGTCATGTATATAGGATTGCATGCGGTCTCTCTCTCTATATATATATATATGTGTGTGTGTAAGTAATTGTGTTCGAATATGTAATATGTGAATATATGTAGGATATAGTAATATGAATACATATGCATATATAGGTATATATTGGTATAGATTTGTCATATATATATAGAGAGAGGGAGAGTGTATTCTAATGGAAGGACATAAAATTCTTTTATTAATATTTATTCTTATTTTCTCTTTAAATATTTTCTAATTAGAATTATGATATTGAAATTTTTTATCATCTGGATGTAATTTAATTTTAATTTAGACATATTACTCTTTAACTATCAGTCTTGGTAGTAAAAATATTAAAATTAGAAATATTTTTTGATATTTAAACATTTAAGTCACTACCTAACGTTAAATATTAACCGTGAAATTTAAGGAAAATTTTAAATTGATATAAATATGTGTAAGTATTTATATATAAATATGCATAGATACCTGTGTATATCGATGTGCGTAATTGCACATGTAAAGGAACATATGCATATGTGAGATTTACACAAGTGTATATGTGGTATATATATGGAAAAAGGATTTTTTCTATACTACCTTCAAATATTACTCCATCTTAATTTGAAACCTAAACTTTAAATAAGAAAGAATACCCATCTAAAAATAGTTACAAATTACATTCACGAATTAGACTCAAACTGATAAAGATGTTACCTTAACAGTCATTTACAATATTAAAAGATTACTATCAGTAAACTTTTATATTTTAAATATTTTTAATATATATTTTTATTAATGTGTTTTTAAATATAGTATTTAGTATTAAATTCCTAAATTATTTGTAAAAGAGTTAAATATATAAATTGCTAAAACTATACCACTCCTCCTCTTCCTCCGTAAACCCTAAATAAATCTCCTTTCTCTTTACTTCCCCCTTCTTTCTTTTTTCTCTTTTTTTCCCTTTCAACATATTTCCGTTAAGTTGACCGATTAAATAGGTCAATGCCTGGTCCCTCCTTCCTCAATACTAAGTTTGATAGAAAGAAATATCAAAAGAAACCCTCTCTAAACTCAACCATGTCTCTCACACTACTCCTCGCTACCCTCTCTGTTAAATTACATAAATACTACCCGTCAAAAGTGTAAATTTTCATTTCATTTTTCGTTTCACCTTTTGGAAGTGATGTCTGAAGATCCAGGGTATTTTAAAAGGACTCTGGTGAAATAAACTATTACAATGGAGCCTTAAAGTGGTCTGTTTTTCTTTAAATTATTAGCTCTGAATTTACATTGAGCTCCCAGGATTTCATCCTCGTTGGGACTACACATACGGATTACCAAGTTTTTCGTAACTTAATTATATATATATATATATATATATATATATATATATATATATATATATATATATATATATATATATATGTGTGTGTGTGTGTGAATAATCATAATTAAGTCTACAATAATCCTCAACAGAATCCCAGAGCAAGCCGTTATTTCCATAGCATTAGATCATTCATCATATATATATATATATATATATATATATATATATATATATATCATTGGAATTTGATCATTTGATCATCATATATATATATATATATATATATATATATATATATATATATCCTTGTTTGTGTTATATGGTGAGTCCACGCACACATGGACTCTCCAAGCTATAAATCGGAGCAGGTACTGCCTTTTAGTGAGTAAAGTTTCCAGCAGTCACCTCTGACAGTCGGACCGAACATTCTTGCTGTAACACTCTCGTTTGTATATGTTTGTATTACTGTTTTCTGTTAATATATTTGTTTAACTCAATTCCTCTCTTGTGTCTTTATTTCTGGCCCTAACAAGGCCACAGCAGTATATATGTGTCTGTGTATTTGTATTTTCTTATCAATTTAACCTTTAATTTTGGTAGATACTGGTATATGAAGTCAAACCGTTTATTTCTTAAGAATATATTTATTTTCGTCTAGCGGCAAGAATGTTGGAGAAATCCTATCAAAAACATTTGTGTTCTCTCTTTTTTTGATAGGACTTCAAGAACATTCAAGTTAGTAGACGAAAATAAATAAACATACTCTTTAATAAATAAACGGATCGCCAACTCAAATAAGAGTATCCACTAAAAATAATATATAAATCGATAAGAATTTGTCGGATTAATAGAAGATCCATACTAAAATGCATACTTGTTCGAAAATTGAAATCAATAATAATCATAACATTACCAACGATATTTATTGCATATTATTAGGCCAGATAGAAGCATGAGGACATATATTAAAAATATGTTAAAATCGAAATGAGTGGATAGATTTCTGCATATTGTAAAGATATTGCATATGTTTCTAATTAAATTATTTAATTTGTTTTTCTTGTATGTTATGCATTTTCAAGATGCTTATTCTAAATGCTATTCAGTGCATGAAAAAGCATGGCGGACGGTTTAATAGCGAGGAACTCCGCAGAACAGAGCCTCTACTGTTACAGGATTTAGGAAATAAGTGTTATTTAGAATAGGCAGCATTAATGTTTCGTAGTTGCAATGACGCTGATCTGCTGTAGTGTAGGTCCATAGTGTGTATTTGTAGAGCATTGAAAATGATGCGTTATTCCCGTCAGATGACTAGCAAAAAATTACAATATTTAATCAGTAAAATAACAGATAAGCAAAACAAACATTTTTTTCCTTCAGAAATGTCCAACTTCATTTTACTTTTCGTTGAGAAAGAAGACAGGCGAATCCGAAAATTCAGATTTTTATATCTTTTTTCATTCCATTTGCTCAAACGGCTCAATAATTTACAATAAATAAATTTATTACTTTCATTGTCTTTTCGAAATTCTTTCATTGGCGTACTATACCTACTCTGTAAGAAGTACACATGGACAGTCATTCTTGGGTATATAAAAGTGAAAATTGAATCAATCGTCAGGCCTCACGATTACGTCCAGCATGAAACAGCCTGTCACCTCTGAGTGTTAACTGTAATGTTCACTTTTATCTTTATATTTACACACGCTCTATCTCTGATATTGAATACTTTATCCTATAAATATATCACACCTTAAGACTATATTTCTTCATATATATATATATATATATATGAAGAAAATATCTGGAAAAACAAAACAAAAATCCTTAAAATGCGATTATGTTGTTTTAATATGAATGAAATGTCGACGTCTGACGTTTCGGTTTAATAACCTTCTTCAGGACAATATTCATTAAAAATACAATTAACATAATCAGTATAACACGACGAAAACAATGGACATAAAAACAAGTCTTATCCAAAACAGATAAATGAAAATTTTAAATGATCAGCTTTCCGTTTGAGCGTGGTCACGTTGTCGTCAAATGGGCGACGCTTTCAAAACGTATTCTTAAAATTTGGCAGTATTTTTTTTTATTTATGGTGTTATTAGTTAACATTTTTACATATTATTGATTATTTTATTCTTGCTTGTTATTATTACGTTTTCCTGTGTTTATCTGTGTGTACGCGGTTTGTTAATATTTTATTATTTATTTATTTGGATTAACTTATTTTACTTGTTTTATTTATTTATTTTCATTTATAGTTTCCGATTTTAAGTAACGCAGTAAAAAACTGTTTTTGTGTCTACATTTTGAGATGAGGTCTGATCGTTTATTTAGTAGTTTGTTTTGGCCTGGGAAGGGAATTAGAGCTATTTTCTTCTTCCATGCCGTATTTACAGGTTTGGGATTGATTATTGTTGGCTAATGTTGTTTTCCTTATTTTCCATGATATTTTTTTTTGCTTTTGATCTACCAGATATTTTTATATATAAAAGGTGTGTGTGTCATTTAGTGGAAAGTGCTCAATATCCGTGATACAGCTAACTTATACGGTTGCATAGAGAGTAGTTTTTGACCTTAGATTTCACACTTTCGCAATCCTCAGACCATTACTTTATAAACATCATTACCACCTTATTTACATTATTCAGACTATTGTTTTCATCTTTGTCGCCATATTTATCACAACTTTTCGGCCGTTGTACGCTCCGGCTTTCTTCAGATGGTTGGAATTTCTCAAGGACACGTGGCACAGTGGATAGAGGGGTTGGTTAGATCCAGTGACAGGACCCAAAGAGTGTGAGTTGAATACCCAGTTAAGGCAGTGGAGAACTTACAGAGGGGAATTAACAGGAGATAACTGATAACTGACATCCATCAAACATGGCACGTGGAACTAGAACAGTCTACCCCAGTGAGCGAAATAAAGGGTTCAGTTCGAAATTCCAACCACCTGAAGAAGGCTGGAGTGTACAACGGCCGAAACGTTGTAATAAATATGGCGACAAAGATGAGGACAATAGTCCGAATAATGTAAATAATGTACATAATACCTCATCTCAGAAATATAGACAGATCACTACCACCATTAGTACTTTTATTATTACTACAACTATTATCATTATTGACATTATTATTTTTTATAATCTTATTTATTCATTATCGATTTATTTTACTTTAGTTTATTTTTTTATTTTTATGTTGTTATCACTAACATTATTATTGATTCCATCATTATCATAACTAATAACATATCAATTATTATATATATATATATATATATATATATATATATATAACAACTAATGTTACCATTGACGTAATTACAGTCATTAATAACACAGCTGCATTTGTTGTTAAAAATATGATCATCATCGCCTTGTCTACGGTCAGAGCCCAAATTAACCCACGTGGTGGTAGTTTACCCAAATCAATGATTGTGAGTGTGCGTCTATATACGTGTGTATGTATGAGTACACGTGAGCATGTCTACCGACGTAAAGAGTATAATGAATGATCTTTTCCCTATCACCATTCATCGTTGCGAAGACAATGGAGCTGACACAAAATGATTTTAACCTGTGGCTTTTTAGCTGAGTATCTCAAAGGGCTTTCCAATGATTCTGACGACAAATGATGTTACGATGTTTCAACATCTTCTCTGAAAACCTGGAAAAACTCAAATAGTTAACGGTTTTTAGATAGCAAACATTTTGGTGGGTGGCAGTTATACTGTTCCACCCGGTATTTCTATATATATATATAAATTATAGCCTCTGTCTGTTTGTTATCGATCTTTTTTTATTTTGATCTATTCCTAGGGTTTTGGAGATAGACCCCCCCCCATAAATATATATATATTGTGAATGTACATGACCCAGGGTACTCGGATAAGTATATTTCATTTTGTTCAAAGCGGGTCTTCGGGGGTCATCCCCTCTGAAATTCTTTTTGCCTCTGATATAAATTAAATTTAGATTTGAACAAGTGAATGATTCTTATCCAAAATATAGAAGGAGAAAGCCTGAAGATTGAGGTCACATTGTCAAAAACAAAAATGAAACAATATGGACGTCAAGGTGAGCACGAAATCACCAGTCAGTGAGTTATGATTTACAATACAGATTTCTTGCGACAGTTCAACTGTAATATCAATGTTGAAATCTGCTCATCAAACCATTCAATCAAGTATTGCATCAAATATATATCAAAGCGGTCAGATCAAACTGTTTCTGCACAACTCCCACCCACTGAATTTTTTTCCTTTCATTTAAACTAAATTTAAATTTGTATAAGAGAATAACTATTTTCCAAAATATAGAAGGAGAAAACCAGAAGATGAAGGTCACATCGGCAAGAGCATTGTGTAATATTGAAATACATCATTTTTCTTCAGAAATTATAACAATGAAAAATTTATGACATTTAAGAAGTCGCGGGTATTTCTGCTAGTATATATATATATATATGTATATATATATATGTGTGTGTGTGTGTGTGTCTATTTATGCGGCAATCCTTCTTTAATGCACATTTCATTGAATATGACAGACACTGTGCATTTATTTAGTTTTTTATACGATTTCTCATGCGATCTAATATTTTTTCTTTTCGGATGATAATTATATAATAGCTGCCCGAATGTTCTTTTTATCCGAGCGCTTTCGGCTATACATTTAGCCATTTACAAGGATTAAATATTTTAACTGTTAAATAAGAAATAATTTGTTGCATGCATGTTTTATTTATGTTTTGATATAATTTATAATCCGAAAAGAAAAAAAAGTTATTAGATCGCATGAGAAATTGTATAAAAAACTAAATAAAAGCACCTTGTCTGTCGTATTCAAGAAATGTGCATATATATATATATATATATATATATATATATATATATATATATGCTGTTGTTTATGACATATCTCGGTCAATACCTAAATTAATTATTCGAGTCAATGATATATTTCGTATGTTTTAAATATTCTATTATATTCATATATTAATTAAATTTGACCACCATCTTCTTCCAAACAGCTCCGTTGGGAATGTACTCGGCGCCGCTTGCTTAACCCAGGGACACGGCAGAAATCCGCTTCCTGAATGCTGTCCAATAGGCGCTCACTGTTCCGTTTGAATTTCAACTACGGTCTAAGTTCTATTTAGGCTAGAGTGTTGAGAGATAGTTCAGCGACGTTCATCGTGGGTAAGTTCCCGAATTTTTCTTTTCCACATTGACTGGAGTCTTGTGGCTGAATGTTTGAACGCTCGTTGTCTAAAAGCTGACACTTGATTATCTTTGAACTGTGCGTGCTACTCAAATAAGCGTATTGGGCCTAAATCATTTCAATTATCTCAGTCTAATTAATGTTGAACATAAATAACTTTAATTAAAAGCAAAAAAAAAAAAAAATGAAAACTAGAAATGTCGAGGGCGTCGGTAGCAAATCAGCCGAGTTTAGCGCAAATTTAGTTGCAGGCACCTTTCTCAACCTAATGTTAACAGAACCGTTCAAACACGACTTTGCAAAATTTTGCATAGCTGGAATATTTTTGCAACAATGCTGGCGCGTTTTGAAATCTTCACAGTATTTAGTATCACTAAAAAATTTGCCGTGTTTTACAAACACTGCAAACATAAATGCAGTAGAGCTGCATTTATATTTGCAGTGTTTTGACTCTGCATTATATTTTACCAGAATGAAATAATAAATCTTTTAAATTTTCCAAAATGTAAGTTTATTGTACTAAGCTACGAACCCTAGAAAAAAAACAATTGTACTTTGTACCTCCTTACCAGTTTGTACTTTTCTCAAATATTTGGGATTGGTCCCTCAATGTATGGCTATATTATACGTTGTGAAGGACTAACTGATTTTACAGTATTTTATATATAGTTAATTAAACAAGAATAGAAAGCACGAAGTCGCTTTTGAGCAGACCGCCTCATTAGCCTGCCTTTTCTTTTGTATTAAATACAATTTCTCGCCTGTAATAATCATGCCGGTGGGAATTTTTCAACTTGGAAATTAAGCAGGGAATTAACATTATTTGAACATTTTATTTCATGGAAATAAAAGACAATGTACAAGAAATATGGCGACATATGCGTAAGATAAGATCAAATTATTGTCAGGCTGTTTAGTCTATCAAAAAATGTTTGTAAGACATAATACACATTTATTCTTTTTTATCTGCCCTGTCCTATCAGGACTTTCCCACAACTTCTTGTAACTTGTAGCTCTTAATAAATTTTGCTTTTCTGTTACTTCTAAGCCCGCTTCCGCCATCAATCTACACACGATCGTTAAGTATGCTATGCGTTGTTTTCCTCTCTCCTTCCTGTCTTCTATTTGTCCTGTGAGTATCAGATTTTCCAAGCCCTCTTCCCACATTATATGCCCCAGCAACCTCAATTGTCTCTTCCTGATGTTAAGTATTAGTTTCCTTCATCTTTGGGGAGATTATCCATCATTTATTGTCATAAAGTAGGTTAGATATAAAATAGAAGTTTAGTACTCTCTTCTTTGTTTCACGCGAGATTTTCCTATTTCTTATTACTCTGCTTAGATTTTGAAATGCTTCATTACACATATAAAAACAGTCGTCCTTGGTATGACGATAAACTACATCCGCGATTTCTGATTGCTGTATCCTGGGGATGACGAAAAACTACAATGACTCTGATCGGGAGGTTTTGAGGAGCGTAAAACCACCTCTTAATTGCTGGTGTTCCCAGGTCCACCCTGACCCGGGGTGGTAGCACCTGTTAGGGTCCCAACTTTGGGCAAATAGTTAACCCCGAAACTGAGGTTAAATGCGTTATAAAAACTTAAAAATGGGTTTTAATACTAGAGATTCTTTGTAAAATGTTACCAGAAATACATTTTTGAAGAAAAAAAAACTATTACCAGCAATATATTTTTGAAAAAAATATTACCAGCAATACATGTTTTAAAATAATATTAACAGCTATACATTGTTGAGAAAAGAATATTACTAGAAATAGATTTTTGACAAAACAAAATATTACCAGGAAAAAAAAAGTTGTCGGGATTAAATAACCCATTGAGGTTGATATACCGTAAAACACAACAAACCAAACCGAACCGTTTCAACATAGATACACCTAAATACAATCAAGTACAAAATAAACAAAGGAAAATTAAATGCGAAAACAATATTGGAATCATTTTTTGTCCTTTTACCCATTGAACTTTGTCCCGGTTAACCGAACATTCGTCCAAAATGAAACAGATACTGTATACTCGTGATATTTGGTCCCAAATTTCACTCCTTAACTAGTTAATTTTTTCTTCTCTCCCCAGCTATGGGTTAAATAGAATAATTTGTATCTTAAAAAAACAAAAAAAGAAAAAAAGAAAACAAACACAAATCAGTTCTCTCCAAAAATTATTAATACAATATTCACTATCATAGAAATAATTATTCTTACTATAAACCCTCCCAAATAATAAGTTTTGACTTTAAATAAGCCCCAACTGTTTGATAGACGGTTAAAAAAGAAATCAATCAATCACTGCTACAATTACATTCGTCTCACTGCGATATTGTCGTGTACTGTGCGATACGGGAATGAATAAAGGAAGGTTTTTATTGGTGGACATTAATTAACCTATAAAAATGTGCTATAAAAAATATTCTGATCACAGTATGTACTTTATATGAAGGAGAACAGCTCACAAAAGTACTTAACATAGCGCATACATTTCACATGTGAAAATGACATTCAATCACATGCTTTGAACATTTAAGTTTCAAGTTTAATCAAGGCCTCAATAACGGATGTCTTCATGAGAGACTATATGACCTTAAACTCACCTCTGACCTCAAATCGATCTCATACATATGATCAGTCACCAGCGATGCAGGAAAAATGGGCGGCTCTCTGTATCGTTCCAGTAAGTACCTGACTCCTCGTGCTACCCTCTACTTTTGCAAGAGACAGATCTTGCCGAAAATGAATTACTGCTGTCATATTTGGGCAGGATCTGCCTAGTCGTCAGTTTCCAGTCAAGATAGAATTCAAAAGCATCTTGTGTACGACGAACTATTTTCCAACGTCAACCTCTCTGTCTCTCTCTCACAGGTAGGATATGGTAAACCTCTCGCTGCTCTGTTGCTACTAACATAGAAATTGCTCGGACGAACTATATTCCTTGGTTCTGCCAGTCTTAACCTTCGTGGCAAGAACCCGCCAAGCCACTTACATTGTAGCAAACCCCCGACGTTCTTTTCCTATTCTATTGGGGGAGAAGTCAGTTTAAACTTCTTTCCGTGAACCACTACTCTGTGAGACCAACTTCAAAGAAGATGTTTTTTTCTGGTCACTATATTCTTAACCTGTTCAAATCCAGCATTAAACTTTACTTCCCCCTCCTATCCATGTAAACTGCCCCTTAACGTAACCCTCTACCACTCGTGGGCTCCGGGACATGTATAGGGGGAACCTTACTGTAAAAAATCATAAAAATAAATGGAATTCATCTATACGAGCCATCACTAGAGATACTGAAAAAAAAAAACCCGCCGGCTCTTCCTACCGCATTAGAAACTACGTGATTCTACCTAAAAGAAATTAAACCAATAACATGGAGCATTTCTGGAGCTGCTTAATTCAAAATTCCAGTCTTCATAGAGGTCAAAATCTTTTACATGGTCTTGTGCAGGAGTCGGCAACGTTTTGCCAACTATGTGCCGACTTAGCGTTTTAAAATCATTCAGTGTGTCAACAGCATACGTATTTTTATACAAGTCAAGGTCAATATACCTGTTCTACAATATATTTTATGTAGTAATATATAATGTATTTATTTTAGTATATATTAAAATTGAAACAGCTCAATGTCTACTTTGTGCTGTATTAGTAATTGGTTCGGACTTCGTGATGTCATTTGCGGCTGCGTGTCATTGGAAATTGTTTGGTGTTCCATGTGTGGCACGCGTGCCATAGGTTGCCGACCTGTGTTGTCGGGGATGGCTTACTCTTCACACGGCGCCCCTTATCTCTACGGACAAAACGTCGCAAGCGTCTCGCTAATCTATCGTTATTCAATAAAATAATCTGACGTGCGACATTTCTTAGTTCCCTCTGCACACAATTTTAAAGCTACGGTTCACCATTCCCTGTACACAGGTTCGAATCATCCACATTCCGTTCCTGTTCCATTGATAAGGTTGGAAAATCCTACTTAGCTTCGGCTACTTTTTGGAATAGACTCCCCAGAGGATTCTTCCCGGATCAACCGCTATCTATCCTACATATCCCCATAACCTGTATTTGCATCTTCCTCTTACATCACACAAGAACCTCATTCAGTAACACTCTACTCTGAGTGACTCTTGAAGCTTCTGTTGTAAATGATACTGTTTAAAACATTAGTTCCTAAGATTTTGCGCATATTCTGAAATTACAATTTTAATTAGAATTTAATGTTCCTCAGAGTATCATGGCCAACAATATGAATCTTGTAAAATCTGAGAAAATTCATAAAATTTTGACTTCAAATAGTCGAATATAAATGATCCACATTATATGAAATATCGTACGAATAATTAGTGCAGAATATGGGCAGGTGGCCTAGTGGTGAGACGTTCACTTTTGAATATCTCCATGTTCGAGTTGTACGTCGAGTTGATTTTGAGGGAAGCTACCCTGTATCAGCAGCCAGAGTCAAGTATAAAA
>CAHIKZ030000645.1:355000-365000 GCA_903632075.3 Acanthosepion pharaonis
TATATATATTATATAAATTAATATTATATATAAATTAGTAATAGATATTTCCATAAAGATATAAATCTAGGAAGAGCTCTACGTCAGAGACAGAGCATTAATTATTATTATTATAAAAGTCACGAACAATCAAAATTTCATGAGTTTATAGTTATTTCCTTAGGGTGATAAATAATTCATCAGACCTGCTTTTTGGAGTTGAAGGTCTGATGGACTGTGTCCATTTTTACGATCCGAAAGAAAGAAATATAATAAAACTGTATATATATATATATATATATATATATATATATATATATATATATATAAAGACATTTTATGTTTATAAATTCTTTTTATAGATACAAATATTTATTAAACAACATTTACCTGCCTGAATATCTGAGAAACATTCACAGAAAATATTCGGCCTCCGACAGGATTCGAACGTGTTCTGTTAGCAAGGTCAAATTTACTGTATTTAAATTTACTTTATATATATATATATATATATATATATATATATATATATATATATATATGAAAACCAGTTGCAATTTCATTTTTAAAATAAAATGTACATTTCCAACTAGGTTTCACCGATTTCTTCAATAAGAGCATCATTCGAACTCAATGATTTAAGGACAAAATTGTTATCGTCGCAGCCTTGCTATTTAGAAACACTTTAGTTTATATAAAAGTGAAAGTTTAGCAGTTAAGAAAATCAAAAATATATATTTATGAATAAAATGCATATTTGGGAACTAAAAGAGAAATTAATAATGGTTGATATGTTATTAAAATAATCATACTTACCTGCTCGCCTAACTCTGTTGGATTACTTTTGTATATCGGAGACACATGAAAAACAATTTTATTCCAAATTTAATCGTCTCAGAGAACCTTTTGTGCCTTTTAAGAGAGTGACTCATTGCGACTTTCAGGGCTAAATTTTCCACTGTCATAAACGGGAGAGATTATAATAAATCAATCGCTTAAACTACGGCGAGTCGTTTCTCCATATCGTGATAAACATTTTTTCCCGCCAGAATCTGACATATTTGTAAGTCAGTCATTCGGTAACGCTTTGAATATTACTGCCGCCTCTGGCCTGGTGCTTCTACGTTTTTATAGATACGTCATGAAATTCAAATAAAAAAACTGCAATTTGATTGGTCCTGACCAGGCATCAAGTGTTCACTCCTATTCCCCGCACTGTAATGTGGCTTCCCTGTGCCTTTTCGAAAACTAATTTTATGGCAATTTTTCTGATCAACCTACCTCTATCGTACGTAGATTTAAAAATCTAAGCCCAATACTAGAATTCCTGTAAGGTCCTTTTACACTTGAAATGGCTAAATGTAACTCTTAAGCTCAAACAAAAACGATTACAGCTTGTCGGCCATTGTCACCGAGTGGAATGGAAGGTCGTCTCATCTTTACTTCTTTGACATTCTTCTGGGAGTGTCTTCTCACAAATATTGACTTTCCCAGACACCATAGCTCGGGGCTTAGGGTTGAACATTGGGGATCTGTGGAGAGCAATACAGAATCGAATAGATTGGAAAGGGATTGTCAATGGAGTTCCGACCAAAGGTAGGGAGGTCGAAGGAAGATGATGATGACGATGATGAAATTTAACCGTAAGTTCTATGCTAGCAGTTTCTTCTCTCGTACTTCTCGCTTTCAGCTTCCGGCTTTTGTTTCCCAGTCAACTTTGACCTTTAATAATTTAAATGCAATGTCAATCTTCTTAATTCCTCTTTTATTGTTCTATCTCCTTAATAGTGGTTTTTTTTTTCCATATATTTTATCTCACTCAGTAATACCTTTGGTCTTAGGGGCTTTATTTATTTAAATCTTTATATAGGTGTGCGTTTCTTTATAAATTGTGTTTACTTTGATAACATTACTCAACCGTTTGTTTTGGGCTTTGTGCGCTTGACCTACGTAGGCGAAAACTCTGTTTACCGTCAGTCCAATCACCGAGTGTGGTCGTAATGTCACTGCGCATTTCCCTCGACATATCTGGGTTGATAACAAGATTCATGCGTAACGTGTTTTGAACAAGTAGACATTGCGGAGCCCATCTCTATTCAAGGAAAAACCACAGCCAATCTCACCGAACTTGAAAAATCACCCTGATCTCGTTGCCGTTGATTCCATTGGGAAAGCCTTGGACGTCATGACCATTGTCTTCAGTGTAGAAAATCCTTCATCCAGTGATTCTGCAGCCCAGTAATCCACTATTGTAATATATGTTCGCGCTCCAAAAAGGTTAATCCAATTTTTGATAGATTTTGGTTTTACTCTAATCTACCCTCCTCACGAGAAAAGCTTGTTTTTTTGTTTTGTTTTTGTTTTTTTTATTGGGTATCACCCCATGCAAGGCAGTAAAGTATCTTAATAACGAGAGATACAGGGTGGGGAAGAATTACAAACAGAGACATTAATAATGAGTGGAAAGAGAAAAGAGTGATCAGGTGGAGAGTAGATTGCATTTCAATTTTTGCAGATTAAAGTTGTCTAGAAAGTATGGAGCCGGAAGGGAGTTCCACAAGCGACAAGGGCGAGAAAAGAAACTGTCATCTAGCCAGCCGAAATTGCAATTAATAAGATGTCGACTCTAGTCTAGTACTGCGCTTAAATTCAAAAAGTCTAGAGCTCATCCAAACAACTACCATGAAAGTATTTATCGAAAAGACACAATGAGAGAACCTTACGTTGCTGGGAAAGTGACTGAAGCCGAGATGACAGATCAGGACCAATACTATTGCTGATTCTTCTTTAGATCTTATGGAGTTGTTCTAGATAAATAGCAGGGGTACGAGACCATATCTGACAGCTATATTCTAAGCATGGACGAATGTCTGACATAGATATGTAAGATAGATTCTGGAGAGAAAAAGTGTCATTCACGACACAGTGAACAAGGGTGGAGGAAAGGCTTAGTTTTGGCAGGTAACACTGGGTTACATGGCGCTGGCAGCATTTGTAGAGTGATCTGACATTTTTGAAGTACGGTAATAAAAACATTTATATATATATATATATATATATATATATATATATATATATATATATAAGCAAAAACGTGTCTTTCAGCATTCTTCTAAACTCTCACCGAATACTTTGGGATGATTGAGAACCAGAATTTAAATATTTTATCAATTCGCGGATTAGTAGTGGATGGTTTTTCATGCAGAAACATAATAATGGTTCGCTGCCCTTCTAAACTTCTGCATATTTCATACGGACGAAGTTATTATCCAGGGGTTGCTGGGTTCTCTGCTCTTGCCGTTTCACTTTATCTTCGATATGGAGCGTTCTCTTTCATAACACACGATGACCCCCCCAAAAAAAAAAAATCAGAATCAATAAATATTATAATAAATCCTACAAAGGTCCAGATAATATCAAGAAACAAGTTGGATTTACATTTCAGTTTGTGTACGATCATTCCACAAAGTTTTAGATAAATTAGACGCTTTGTATAAAAGTCACGTACTTTTCAAAAATATGCGGCGTTGGAGGCAAACTTGCAAAATGACACAAAATTGTCAATTACTCAGACTCATTCCTCTTTGGGGATTTCCCTGATTTTTGCTGTGATTGCTGCCTTCACTTCACCAGTCGTTTGATGGTTGTTCTGCTAAAAATATCCTTGAGCTACTCCCACAAATAAAAATCTGTTTGGTGAGTGAGGTTCCCACGCAACGTCACACCCCCTACTGATTATTCTCTCTGGAAATCGCTCTCTCAGCCAGGCTAGGGAGAAATTTGTTGTTTGCGGGTGTCCCCGTCAATCCTGGGCTATTCTTCTGCGTCGTCCCAGTAATACCCAAATATTCCCCAGCAATTGTTATGATAATTTACGCACGCACGCATGGACACTCGCAGCTATAAATAGGAGCAGGTACTGCCTTTTGGAGAGGAATGTTTCCAGCAGTCAGCTTTGGCAGTCAGACCGAACATTCTTGCTGTAACACTAACGTTTGTATATGTTTGTATTACTGTTTCTTTTAATATATTTACTTTACTCAATTTCTCTCTTTTTGTTTTTATTTCTGGCCCTAACAAGTCCACAAGAAGAATGTAGGTTCTGTTTTTTTTTTGTTTTTTTTGGTCACCCTGTATATTAAACTTCAAACAATATATATAACTAACCTTGTATGTAGTCTTTACTGGTGAAATTATCTGTGCTTTTAGACTCGGAATTAATGCTCTGATCACTACAGTTCAATCGGTTAGTTATTCGGCTATCATTTTATTATTTGAAATTATGTGGCGAAAATGAATATTCGCTAAATGACTCGGACTAACACAATCAATTCTACCATTTATCTGGTAGGCTCTCCAAACTTTCTCATAGCTGATCATTATTGATATTTTTTTCGTTTGGGATCGATGAAAGTTCTTGTTAGCCTTTGGCAACGGTGAGGATGTACCCATCGAGCGGTTCCAAATCTTTCATTTTGTCTTGTCAGTCATCACGTCGGGATGAGTAGATGCACGAGGAGTTTGTAGTGGTTGGGGAAATTTGACTGAGCAGAAATTGCCCACAGTATCACCTACCTATCTACCTATATTCCGGACCAGCAAGTGAAGCCCTGTATAAAATATCTAAATATAATATGGGAACAAAGAATCCGCGTTCTCATTTCTCGACAAGGTTTTCGTCCTTCAACGTGTCACCTGGTAAGCATGCAGCAGATGCCATGCAGCAGTTGCATCAGGACGTGATCTAGAATCGGAGTGCAGTTTGGGGTATGGTTCGTCGGTGGAAAATTTGCGCAACAGTCACGCTATATGTTTACAAGGAACTAGGCCGGAATTCCGACCGGCTAACATTTACACTACCTTCAATGTTTGACCTCTTTAACGTGCGTCTCTCAATGAAATCATTTGTCGAGGAGGACATACTAAATCATCTACTAAGTTTACCGAACTCTAGAACAATATCAAAATAGCGATATACTTAGTAGGATAAGTATAGTTAAAGTTTTCAATACTTAAGATCTGCAGGAACAGCTTGTTAACCATTACTTTTAATTGCCAGACTTAGCTTCATTTTGCATAAGGATCAAATTTTATTGAAAACAGTGAGGATCAAGCTGACGTAGAAATTTGCCAGTGATTTTTTTTTCCTTGCTAAATGTTGCTTGGAGCGAAGCATCCTAATCGTATATTACTGAATTGAATTTCCTAATTAAATTGATTGAAAACTTGTTTCAAAGCTTTCCTGGCATTTCTACATAATTACTTTTCATGCGACAAGTTACTTCAGGAAGCGATCGACCTTGGTTCTCTTCAAATTCGGTTTTGTTGCTTTCTACGAGTCTTCTATGGATTTGTGGCACTTGTTTTGCTGACGATTTAATCACACTTCTTCAGTAGTTGACTCGCTGCTCTCCCCTGGCTTTACTGTGCCATAGGAATGATAAATTCTTCCAGCTAATATTAAATGAGAGTGAATCCTTCACTCGTTTGTGTCGCTCTTCTTTTCTGTAGTGAATACGTAATAAGATTAAATTTAAGAAAATTACGAGCATTAATTTACAGTGCTTATTGTTGAGAAGTTGGGAGTGTTTCCGCGTGTGTGTATTCAAATAAAGACAAACAGAGATGTATGGAAAAATACTGGTATATTTGAAGAGGTATTTAACAACAGGGTGATTAGTAATAACAAACGCAGGTTAGTAATAACAATTAGTACGCGTCTACAGTCCAACGGTATCTTCCGGTGCAATGATCAACTGATCTCGTGATCTCCTTCACTCCCCTGATCTCTAGCACTGACCTATATCGTAGAGAGATCAGTCCATTCTCTTGAGAAGGTGGGTGCGCCTCAGCACTGATATTGTTCATACTGTTTGCATCATCTTTATTTTCACATTCACAAAATTTCGGCCGTTGTACGCTTCGGTCTTCTTCAGATGATATTTGTTTGAATTTGGAACCGAAACCAGTATTGTCATTCTGCATGTTGGCGTTTCTGAACTTTGGTTCGATGACGTTTGTGTAGACATTCTTCCCACGTTTATTTCCTGAAAAGGGCTACATCTAACATTAATATTCCTGTGAATAAATAGTTTAAATACTTACAGTACCATATCTCAGAAATATAGACAGCTGTTGAAGCTTTGATTTACAGACAATAAATTAATATTGACCTTTAAAATTAATAACCATTATTTCTTTTTCCGTGTTCCTTTGGAAGGTGGGAAAACATGGCTTTCCACAAGTTCCTATATTTTTACCTGCCTTTTTATTATCTTTTGACACCCTGTTTTGCCATCGAATTACATAAGCTCGTTAGGTGTGTTAATTGCTGTTCCCGCTGTTCGTCTTGACGTCAAGTGGATCTTGGAAATGTCAACTTTTCTGAGCCAACTCGCCCCGTTATGTATCAGAGAAATTACATTGGTCTCATTTTCATTCTTAGTATACATCTCCTTTTGATTGCATTGTCAAGAAGAGAACATGCAAATGATATGGACACGTCATAAAACCCAACAATCCTCCCACTGTCCTCTTACAAGGCAACAACTGATACAAAAGATGAGACAGGCAAGACAGAAATAAGTTGACAACCTCCCTGGGTGGACAAAAAGTTAATACATAAACATTGGCACACAACCGAAATAGTTGGGGAGAACGGGTCTACTGCACAGTGACGCTACAAACATGACAGTTCATGGGACTGATTATTATAATTATTATTTTTATTATTACAATTATAAAAATTATTTAATAGTAATAAATTATTAAAATAACATGTCATTATTGGATGAGTAAGAGTACAAAACGCTTAAAAAGTGACGCTGGTGTACAAAACTACTAATATACTAATCATAGCACTTAGCCTGATAAGTATATACAAGTCTTGTGTGATGTCAATGAACATTCGTTGCCACTTTTGTAATGTCAACGAATACCTGTTGTCACTTTCGTAATGATCGTTGTAGTAGAGATTTTGTAATCGCAGATACAACTCTCGTAACGCCGTTGAACAATACTGGTGTCAGGCGCCTTCGAATAACACTAGCACTAATAGTACTTGCTCGATAATACTCGCTCGAAAAGTAACCACCGAATAGTAATCCGCGTAGGGATCCGTATGAAGAGTAGAGTGTAGAACTAGGGAATACTATAGAGAATATCTAACCGTATAGTGATAGAGTAGAAAGAGTGATCCGTATGGTAATAGAGGATAGACTAGAAATAGCGTTCCATTAGACGTCACGCAATTGTCTATGTATGCGTTTCCTCTATGGTTACGTGATCTACTTAATTCAGCAATGGGATTGCCTGTGTTTGATCAATAACGATCTATGTTCAAACTCAACCAGTGATACTTTATTCCGATATAACAAAGGCAAATGATCACAGACAAAAATATGGGATAGAGAGATAAGTAATGTTCAAATGAGGACGTCACAAGAGCCAAAGCACTACATTAGGCAAAATATCTATCTATCTATCTATCTATCTATCTATCTATATATATATATATATATATATATATATATATATATATATAAAATTATGTTTTTTAAACAATGATTTCTTCGCTACATAAGAGTTCTCATGTTTCAAAAAACAAGAGCCAAAAAACCTCAATATAATTATTGAAATTGAATTAAATTGAATATCAACAGAGCTATTCACGACTACCCTAGAGTTTGCATCTGTATATTCCGACTTAACTAAGGAAGAAATGAACATGATCCTTAGTGCAAAAAAATCTGTCCTCATTCATAATGGGGACCAATGGATTAACAACACTAATGACAATTCTGACATATTTTTTTTAAATAATTATAATTATAGCTCTACTTCTGTCTGTGTGTGTGTGTGTGTATTGGCGCGGAACCGAGATATATGGAAGGAGCAGACCTGCTGCTCAGCTACGAAGTGATCTTAGGATTATACCCGCTCTTGGGAAAGATAATAATAATGATGCCCTTGAAGGTAGAAATCATGAAATTTTGAGATTTCCATATCCAGACAACAGTTCATTCTAATGACATGATGGCGTAATTGTAGCGAAAGCTTTTTAGCGCAGGACCAAAAGAGGTCCCGAGTTGTTTGCGGACATGTCTGTCGAAGATAATTGCATACGGGTTTTCTCTCTTAGCATCAAGAACAGCTTGGCATATCTAGATACGGGCCTCTCAACATATTCAGATTCTAGTGAACTGTTTCATGCCAATAAAAGCAACAGGAAACCAGAATTCTGTAGGTGTCAAGACTTGGTATCTTGTGAAGAGGGTCTCTTAGTGCATTTCGTTCCGGAAGTTGTGTGCAGACCGCCTTGCTGTAGTTTTTGAGGCAGTGGCTTCACTAGTCATGAATCAGCTTTATTTGGATTCCTTCCGCCTCTTTTACATTTCTTCCTGTTACCACGAAATTCTTAGGAGAAAAACGGTTAATGGTTTTCCCCAACTACAACACCCTTTTCCTGTTATTTTGCAGCAAGAATGTGGTAATCATGAATTATAAAGTATGAAATTATCAGTTCGTTGGTGGGATTTTGTCAGTGTCCGCATATCACAGAGTCAATGTGAAAGAGAATAGTAATATATCACAATCTTGTTAAGAGGCTGAGGAAAGTATTGAATATCAAATTTAGTTCCTTTGATCATAGAAGATGCAATTGATATCGAGCCTGGGTGAATTGGAATTCCATGTAAAAGTCTGATAAAAGGATACTTGTCTTGATGTCGTGTAGCTATGTAACTGAGAAGATGCCTCTTCGATCATTACAATCTCAAGTCTAGAGTTGTCCCTCAAATATCCGTATAAATTGTGCATCTTACACTGTAACCCTATATATCGTGTGTCCCCAGGGAATTGGACAGAGTGAACATCACTGGAAAAAATTATCTGCCTACCAACTAGGCCAGATTCAGTGAATAAAATTTCCGAAGAGCATGTTTGACGCCTCCAGCTTTTGAAGCCTGTGAGGTGGAACAGTAGGTTATTCAAAATATTGAGGGACTCCTATTGGATTCTGACAATTTCCAGATTACATAGAACTGCGCCAGTTAGCATGTACAGTTGAGCCTCTCTAGAAACCTGTTTCACACCTTGGAAGCAAGAATGCCTTTAAGAACCATGACGAGACTCCGTGTAGTTTCTAAGAAATTCTGACAATGAACCCGGAAGAAGATCTGGGTCAGACGATAAACTACATCCGCGTCCTGGGTATGACGATAAACTACATCCGCCTCCTGAGTATGACGATAAACTACGTCCAACAGCAAGGCTTCTGATAATGTTTTTGGAAAAATAATATTGCCAGCTATACGTTTTTGAAAAAATAATGTTGCCAGCTTTACGTTTAATAGAGCTATATATATATATATATATATATATATATATATATATATAACTAGATTTGGCATTAAATGACCTACAGTGGTTGATATGCCATAAAACCCAACCAACCAACCGGAAGAAAATCGAAGTGATGATTATAGAAATGTTTGAGTTATCGATTACTCGTACGCAAAAATATATATATATATATATATATATATATATATATATATATATATATATATATATATATGCTTCCACTTAATCAAAATCTGAACTGCACACGAAGGGATTGAACTTACATTAACTATGTCCATAGATTCAAGTATCAAGAAAGGATATTCAGAGGGAAATACTGAAATGTTTTGGGCACAAAACTCTTCTCAAAATCTGATCAACTGATGAAATATTTTAAAAGGTTCTCTAATCGTTTGAAGAACTTATAACCATCATCATCTTCTTTGTTCTGTGTGTCGTGTTCTTTTGGGGCGTGGATAATCGTAGCTTTCTACAGTTTCCTGTAACTCACAGTAAAGTTTGTCTTTTTGCAATCTCTTCTAATCTCTGTTTTGCCAAACATTTATACAAGATCGTAAGGTATGTTTTGCGATGCTTTCCTCTGTCGTTTTTGTATTTTCCTTCTTTAATAGGCAATATCTCGTCAAGATGTAGGTGATCATGACTGTCTACAATTTCC
>CAHIKZ030000645.1:372500-457500 GCA_903632075.3 Acanthosepion pharaonis
TCCTGATGAAGAGCAGAACGTAAGTTACCTTAAAATTTCTATTTCTAATCGATATTTTATTTTCCATATTTTTACTACACGTCTTTCCAGTTTCGAGACTTTCAGTAAGCAAAATGGTTTTATTTTCACATATTATTAAAGGAATTAATTATCCTTATGTTTTCCGATGTTTAACCATTGCCTTTTGTGTAGTAGTACGGGATGTAGCAAGCCTCTCGATACTTAGACAAGAGCTGTCCATTCTCACTTTCCATTCTTAGAGATCTTTAAAAGCTGACAAATTAGTTTCCATTCTTAGAGACGGAGATCTTTAAAAGCACTTTCATTTTGAGACGACAAATTAGTTTCCATTCTGCAACCTCTATATTAGAGACGGGATGTAGCAAACCTCTCGATACTTAGACAAGTGCTGTCCAGTCCTCACTTTCCATTCTTGAGAGATCTTTAAAAGCATTCTTGTGGACGACAAATTAGTTTCCATTCTGCAACCTCTATATTAGAGACGGATGTAGCAAGCCCTCTCGATACTTAGACAAGAGCTGTCCAGTCCTCACTTTCCATTCTTGAAAGATCTTTAAAAGCATTCTTGTGGACGACAAATTAGTTTCCACTCTGCAACCTCTATATTAGAGACGGATGTAGCAAGCCAGTCTCGATCCATTCTTGGAGAGACTTTAAAAGAGCTTTCCAGTCCTCACTTTCCATTCTTGAGAGATCTTTAAAAGCATTCTTGGGACGACAAATTAGTTTCCATTCTGCAACCTCTATATTAGAGACGGGATGTAGCAAGCGGGATCTGGATAGACAAGAGCTGTCCAGTCCTCACTTTCCATTCTTTGAGAGATCTTTAAAAGCATTCTTGTGGACGACAAATTAGTTTCATTCTGCAACCTCTATATTAGAGACGGGATTAAGCCTCTCGATACTTGAGACAAGAGCTTTCCAGTCCTCACTTTCCATTCTTGAGAGATTTTAAAAGCATTTTGTGGACGACAAATTAGTTTCCATTCTGCAACCTCTATATTAGAGACGGATGTAGCAAGCATCTCGATACTTAGACAAGAGCTGTCCAGTCCTCACTTTCCATTCTTGAGAGATCTTTTAAAAGCATTCTTGTGGACGACAAATTAGTTTCCATTCTGCAACCTCTATATTAGAGACGGGATGTAGCAAGCATCTCGATACTTAGACAAGAGCTGTCCAGTCCTCACTTTCCATTCTTGAGAGATCTTTAAAAGCATTCTTGTGGACGACAAATTAGTTTCCATTCTGCAACTCTATATTAGAGACGGGATGTGTAAGCCTCTCGATACTTAGACAAGTGCTGTCCAGTCCTCACTTTCCATTCTTGAGAGATCTTTAAAAGCATTCTTGTGGTCGACAAATTAGTTTCCATTCTGCAACCTCTATATTAGAGACGGATGGCAGCAAGCCTCGATACTTAGACAAGAGCTTGTCCAGTCCTCAACTTTCCATTCTTGAGAGATCTTTAAAAGCATTCTTGTGGACGACAAATTAGTTTCCATTCTGCAACCTCTATATTAGAGACGGATGTAGTAAGCCTCTCGATACTTAGACAAGAGCTTTCCAGTCCTCACTTTCCATTCTTGAGAGATCTTTAAAAGCATTCTTGTGGACGACAAATTAGTTTCCATTCTGCAACCTCTATATTAGAGACGGGATGTAGCAAGCCTCGATACTTAGACAAGAGCTTTCCAGTCCTCACTTTCCATTCTTGAGATCTTTAAAAGCATTCTTGTGGTCGACAAATTAGTTTCCATTCTGCAACCTCTATATTAGAGACGGGATGTAGCAAGCCTCTCGATACTTAGACAAGAGCTTTCCAGTCCTCACTTTCCATTCTTGAGATCTTTAAAAGCATTCTTGTGGACGACAAATTAGTTTCCATTCTGCAACCTCTATATTAGAGACGGGATAGCAAGCCTCTCGATACTTAGTCAATAGCTTTCCAGTCCTCACTTTCTTCCATTCTTGAGAGATCTTTAAAAGCATTCTTGTGGTCGACAAATTAGTTTCCATTCTGCAACCTCTATATTAGAGACGGGATGTAGCAAGCCTCTCGATACTTAGACAAGCTTTCCAGTCCCTCACTTTCCATTCTTGAGAGATCTTTAAAAAGCATTCTTGTGGACGACAAATTAGTTTCCATTCTGCAACCTCTATATTAGAGACGGATGTAGCAAGCCTCTCGATACTTAGACAAGAGCTTTCCAGTCCTCACTTTCCATTCTTGAGAGATCTTAAAAGCATTCTTGTGGTCGACAAATTAGTTTCCATTCTGCAACCTCTATATTAGAGACGGGATGTAGCAAGCCTCGATACTTAGACAAGAGCTTTCCAGTCCTCACTTTCCATTCTTGAGAGATCTTTAAAAGCATTCTTTCGACAAATTAGTTTCCATTCAACCTCTATTAGAGACCAGTGTTCTCGATACTTAGACAAGAGTCCAGTCCTCACTTTCCATTCTTTTAAAAGCATTCTTGTGGTCGACAAATTAGTTTCCATTCTGCAACCTCTATATTAGAGACGGGATGTAGCAAGCCTCTCGATACTTAGACAAGAGCTTTCCAGTCCCTCACTTTCCATTCTTTGAGAGATCTTTAAAAAAGCATTCTTGTGGACGACAAATTAGTTTCCATTCTGCAACCTCTATATTAGAGACGGATGTAGCAAGCCTCTCGATACTTAGACAAGAGCTGTCCAGTCCTCACTTTCCATTCTTGAGAGATCTTTAAAAGCATTCTTGTGGACGACAAATTAGTTTCCATTCTGCAACCTCTATATTAGAGACGGATGGGATGTACTTAGACAAGAGCCTCTCGACTTTCCATTCTTTGAGAGACAAGACGCTTTCCATTCCTATATTAGAGACTTTCTTGATTCTTGACAAGAGATCCATTTGAGAGAAAAGCATTCTTGTGGTCGACAAATTAGTTTCCATTCTGCAACCTCTATATTAGAGACGGGATGTAGCAAGTGCCTCTCGATACTTAGACAAGAGCTTTCCAGTCCTCACTTTCCATTCTTGAAAGATCTTTTAAAAGCATTCTTGTGGACGACAAATTAGTTTCCATTCTGCAACCTCTATATTAGAGACGGGATGTAGCAAGCCTCTCGATACTTAGACAAGAGTTTTTCCAGTCCTCACTTTCCATTCTTGAGAGATCTTTAAAAGCATTCTTGTGGTCGACAAATTAGTTTCCATTCTGCAACCCTCTATATTAGAGAGATGTAGCAAGCCTCTCGATACTTAGACAAGAGCTTTCCAGTCCCTCACTTTCCATTCTTGAGAGATCTTTAAAAGCATTCTTGATTCGACAAATTAGTTTCCATTCTGAGAGCAACCTCTATATTTAGAGAGACGGATGTAGCAAGCCTCTCGATACTTAGACAAGAGCTTTCCAGTCCTCACTTTCCATTCTTGAGAGATCTTTAAAAGCATTCTTGTGGTCGACAAATTAGTTTCCATTCTGCAACCTCTATATTAGAGACGGATGTAGCAAGCCTCTCGATACTTAGACAAGAGCTTTCCAGTCCTCACTTTCCATTCTTGAGAGATCTTTAAAAGCATTCTTGTGGACGACAAATTAGTTTCCATTCTGCAACCTCTATATTAGAGACGGATGTAGCAAGCCCTCGATACTTAGACAAGAGCTGTCCAGTCCTCACTTTCCATTCTTGAGAGATCTTTAAAAGCATTCTTGTGGACGACAAATTAGTTTCCATTCTGCAACCTCTATATTAGAGACGGATGTAGCAAGCCTCTCGATACTTACAACAAGAGCTTTCCAGTCCTCACTTTCCATTCTTGAGAGATCTTTAAAAGCATTCTTGTGGACGACAAATTAGTTTCCATTCTGCAACCTCTATATTAGAGACGGATGGGACTTGACAGACAAGCTGTCCAGTCCCTCACTTTCCATTCTTGAGAGACTTAAAAGATTCTTGTGGACGACAAATTAGTTTCCATTCTGCAACCTCTATATTAGAGACGGGATGAGCAATCCTCTCGATACTTTAGACAAGAGCTGTCCAGTCCCTCCTTTTCCATTCTTGAGAGATCTTTAAAAGCATTCTTGTGGACGACAAATTAGTTTCCATTCTGCAACCTCTATATTAGAGACGGATGTAGCAAGCCTCTCGATACTTAGACAAGAGCTGTCCAGTCCCTCACTTTCCATTCTTGAGAGATCTTTAAAAGCATTCTTGTGGACGACAAATTAGTTTCCATTCTGCAACCTCTATATTAGAGACGGGATGTAGCAACGATACTTAGACAAGAGCTTTCCAGTCCCTCACTTTCCATTCTTGAGAGATCTTTAAAAGCATTCTTGTGGTCGACAAATTAGTTTCCATTCTGCAACCTCTATATTAGAGACGGATGTAGTTTTCTCTCTCGATACTTAGACAAGAGCTTTCCAGTCCTCACTTTCCATTCTTGAGAGATCTTTAAAAGCATTCTTGTGGACGACAAATTAGTTTCCATTCTGCAACCTCTATATTAGAGACGGGATGTAGCAAACCTCTCGATACTTAGACAAGAGCTTTCCAGTCCCTCACTTTCCATTCTTGAGAGATCTTTAAAAGCATCTCTTGTGGACGACAAATTAGTTTCCATTCTGCAACCTCTATATTAGAGACGGGATGTAGCAAGCCTCTCGATACTTAGACAAGAGCTTTCCAGTCCTCACTTTCCATTCTTGAGAGATCTTTAAAAGCATTCTTGTGGACGACAAATTAGTTTCCATTCTGCAACCTCTATATTAGAGACGGATGTAGCAAGCCTCTCGATACTTAGACAAGAGCTTTCCAGTCCCTCACTTTCCATTCTTGAGAGATCTTTAAAGCATTCTTGTGGACGACAAATTAGTTTCCATTCTGCAACCTCTATATTAGAGACGGATGTAGCAAGCCTCTCGATACTTAGACAAGAGCTTTCCAGTCCTCACTTTCCATTCTTGAGAGATCTTTAAAAGCATTCTTGTGGACGACAAATTAGTTTCCATTCTGCAACCTCTATATTAGAGACGGGATGTAGTGCCTCTCGATACTTAGACAAGAGCTTTCCAGTCCTCACTTTCCATTCTTGAGAGATCTTTAAAAGCATTCTTTAAAAAGTTTCCATTCTATATTATAGACGGATGGACGACAAATTCCAGTTTCCCATTCTGCAAATTAGTTTCCATTCTGCAATATTAGAGACGGGATGTAGCAAGCCTCTCGATACTTTAGACAAGAGCTGTCCAGTCCTCACTTTCCATTCTTGAGAGATCTTTAAAAGCATTCTTGTGGTCGACAAATTAGTTTCCATTCTGCAACCTCTATATTAGAGACGGATGTAGCAAGCCTCTCGATACTTAGACAAGAGCTTTTCCAGTCCCTCACTTTCCATTCTTGAGAGATCTTTAAAGCATTCTTGTGGTCGACAAATTAGTTTCCATTCTGCAACCTCTATATTAGAGACGGATGTAGCAAGCCTCTCGATACTTAGACAAGAGCTTTCCAGTCCTCACTTTCCATTCTTGAGAGATCTTTAAAAGCATTCTTGTGGACGACAAATTAGTTTCCATTCTGCAACCTCTATATTAGAGACGGGATGGCAAGCCTCTCGATACTTAGACAAGAGCTGTCCAGTCCTCACTTTCCATTCTTGAGAGATCTTTAAAAGCATTCTTGTGGACGACAAATTAGTTTCCATTCTGCAACCCTCTATATTAGAGACGGATGTAGCAAGCCTCTTGATACTTAGACAAGAGCTTTCCAGTCCTCACTTTCCATTCTTGAGAGATCTTTAAAAGCATTCTTGTGGCATTCTCTTAGGACGACAAATTACTTAGTTTCTTTCCATTCTGCAACCTCTATATTAGAGACATATTAGGGATGTAGCAAGCCTCGATACTTAGACAAGAGCTTTCCAGTCCTCACTTTTCCATTCTTGAGAGATCTTTAAAAGCATTCTTGTGGACGACAAATTAGTTTCCATTCTGCAACCTCTATATTAGAGACGGGATGTAGTAAGCCTCTCGATACTTAGACAAGAGCTGTCCAGTCCCTCACTTTCCATTCTTGAGAGATCTTTAAAGCATTCTTGTGGACGACAAATTAGTTTCCAGCAACTATATTAGAGACGGGATGTAGCAAGATACTTAGACAAGAGCTGTCCAGTCCTCACTTTCCATTCTTGAGAGATCTTTAAAAGCATTCTTGTGGACGACAAATTAGTTTCCATTCTGCAACCTCTATATTAGAGACGGGATGTAGCAGCCCTCGATACTTAGACAAGAGCTGTCCAGTCCCTCACTTTCCATTCTTGAGAGATCTTTAAAAGCATTCTTGTGGTCGACAAATTAGTTTCCATTCTGCAACCTCTATATTAGAGACGGATGTAGCAAGCCTCTCGATACTTAGACAAGAGCTTTCCAGTCCTCACTTTCCATTCTTGAGAGATTTTAAAAGCATTCTTGTGGACGACAAATTAGTTTCCATTCTGCAACCTCTATATTAGAGACGGGATGTAGCAAGCCTCTCGATACTTAGACAAGAGCTTTCCAGTCCTCACTTTCCATTCTTGAGAGATCTTTAAAAGCATTCTTGTGGACGACAAATTAGTTTCCATTCTGCAACCTCTATATTAGAGACGGGATGTAGCAAGCCTCTCGATACTTAGACAAGAGCTTTCCAGTCCTCACTTTCCATTCTTGAAAGATCTTTAAAAGCATTCTTGTGGTCGACAAATTAGTTTCCATTCTGCAACCTCTATATTAGAGACGGGATGTAGCAAGCCTCTCGATACTTAGACAAGAGCTTTCCAGTCCTCACTTTCCATTCTTGAGAGATCTTTAAAAGCATTCTTGTGGACGACAAATTAGTTTCCATTCTGCAACCTCTATATTAGAGACGGGATGTAGCAAGCCTCTCGATACTTTGGAGAAGAGCTTTCCATTCCTCACTTTCCATTCTTGAGAGATCTTTAAAAGCATTCTTGTGGACGACAAATTAGTTTCCATTCTGCAACCTCTATATTAGAGACGGGATGTAGCAAGCCTCTCGATACTTAGACAAGAGCTGTCCAGTCCTCACTTTCCATTCTTGAGAGATCTTTAAAAGCATTCTTGTGGTCGACAAATTAGTTTCCATTCTGCAACCTCTATATTAGAGACGGGATGTAGCAAGCCTCTCGATACTTAGACAAGAGCTGTCCAGTCCTCACTTTCCATTCTTGAGAGATCTTTAAAAGCATTCTTGTGGACGACAAATTAGTTTCCATTCTGCAACCTCTATATTAGAGACGGGATGTAGCAAGTCCTCCTCTCTGAGAGATACTTAGACAAAGTTTCCAGCTTCCAGTCCCTCAGAGACACTTTCCATTCTTGAGAGATTTAAAAGCATTCTTGTGGTCGACAAATTAGTTTCCATTCTGCAACCTCTATATTAGAGACGGGATGTAGCAAGCCTCTCGATACTTAGACAAGAGCTTCCAGTCCCTCACTTTCCATTCTTGAGAGATCTTTAAAAGCATTCTTGTGGTCGACAAATTAGTTTCCATTCTGCAACCTCTATATTAGAGACGGATGTAGCAAGCCTCTCGATACTTAGACAAGAGCTTTCCAGTCCTCACTTTCCATTCTTGAGAGATCTTTAAAAGCATTCTTGTGGACGACAAATTAGTTTTTCCTATATTCTAGCAACCTCTGATATAGACAATTCCAGTCCTCACTTTCCATTCTTGAGAGATCTTTAAAAGCATTCTGTGGGGACGACAAATTAGTTTCCATTCTGCAAACCTCTATATTTAGACTGAACTTAGCTGTCCAGTCCTCACTTTCCATTCTTGAGAGATCTTTTAAAATCTTTTCGACAAAAGTTTCCATTCTATATTAGAGACGGTGGACGACAAGAGCTGTCCATTCCATTCTTGAGAGATCTTTCCATTGGGACGACAAATTAGCATTCTGCAACCTCTTATATTAGAGACGGGATGTAAGCAAGCCTCTCGATACTTAGACAAGAGCTTCCAGTCCTCACTTTCCATTCTTGAGAGATCTTTAAAAGCATTCTTGTGGTCGACAAATTAGTTTCCATTCTGCAACCTCTATATTAGAGACGGATGTAGCAAGCCTCTCGATACTTAGACAAGAGCTTTCCAGTCCTCACTTTCCATTCTTGAGAGATCTTTAAAAGCATTCTTGTGGTCGACAAATTAGTTTCCATTCTGGCAACCTCTATATTAGAGACGGGATGTAGCAAGCCTCTCGATTCTTAGACAAGAGCTTTCCAGTCCCTCCTTTCCATTCTTGAGAGATCTTTAAAGCATTCTTGTGGTCGACAAATTAGTTTCCATTCTGCAACCTCTATATTAGAGACGGGATGTAGTAAGCCTGTCGATACTTAGACAAGAGTTTCCAGTCCTCACTTTCCATTCTTGAGAGATCTTTAAAAGCATTCTTGTGGACGACAAATTAGTTTCCATTCTGCAACCTCTATATTAGAGACGAGATGTACTTAGACAAGAGCTGTCCAGTCCTCACTTCGATACTTGAGAGACAAGAGCTTGTCCAGTCCCTGCAACCTCTTTCCATTCTTGAGCTTCCAGTCCCTCACTTTCCATTCTTTTCAAAAGCATTCTTTGGACGACAAATTAGTTTCCATTCTGCAACCTCATATATTAGAGAGGATGTAGCAAGCCTCTCGATACTTTAGACTATATTAGAGATGGGAAGAGCTTTTCCAGTCCTCACTTTCCATTCTTGAGAGATCTTTAAAAGCATTCTTGTGGACGACAAATTAGTTTCCATTCTGCAACCTCTATATTAGAGACGGATGTAGCAAGCCGCTCGATACTTAGACAAGAGCTTCCAGTCCCTCACTTTCCATTCTTGAGAGATCTTTAGCATTCTAGACAAAAGAGCTCTATATTCCAGTCCTCACTTTCCATTCTTGAGAGATCTTTAAAAGCATTCTTGTGGTCGACAAATTAGTTTCATTTCCATTCTAGACAAGAGCTTTCCAGTCCTATCCATCTTGAGAGATCTTGTGGACGACAAATTAGGATGTAGCAAGCCTCTCGATACTTAGACAAGAGCTTTTTCCAGTCCTCACTTTCCATTCTTGAGAGATCTTTAAAAGCATTCTTGTGGACGACAAATTAGTTTCCATTCTGCAACCTCTATATTAGAGACGGGATGTAGCAAGCCTCTCGATACTTAGACAAGAGCTTTCCAGTCCTCACTTTCCATTCTTGAGAGATCTTTAAAAGCATTCTTGTGGACGACAAATTAGTTTCCATTCTGCAACCTCTATATATTAGAGACGGGATGTAGTGACCTCTGATACTTAGACAAGAGCTGTCCAGTCCTCACTTTCCATTCTTGAGAGATCTTTAAAAGCATTCTTGTGGACGACAAATTAGTTTCCATTCTGCAACCTCTATATTAGAGACAGGATGTAAAAGCCTTTCGATATTAGAGATCCAGTCCTCACTTTTTCCATTCTTGAGAGATCTTTAAAAAGCATTCTTGTGGACGCAACCTCTATATTACTTAGACAAGAGCTTTCCAGTCCTCACTTTCCATTCTTGAAAGATCTTTAAAAGCATTCTTGTGGTCGACAAATTAGTTTCCATTCTGCAACCTCTATATTAGAGACGGATGTAGCAAGCCTCTCGATACTTAGACAAGAGCTTTCCAGTCCTCACTTTCCATTCTTGAGAGATCTTTAAAAGCATTCTTGTGGACGACAAATTAGTTTCCATTCTGCAACCTCTATATTAGAGACGGATGTAGCAAGCCTCTCGATACTTAGACAAGAGCTTTCCAGTCCCTCACTTTCCATTCTTGAGAGATCTTTAAAAGCATTCTTGTGGTCGACAAATTAGTTTCCATTCTGCAACCTCTATATTAGAGACGGGATGTAGCAAGCCTCTTGATACTTAGACAAGAGCTTTCCAGTCCTCACTTTCCATTCTTGAGAGATCATTTTAAAAAGCATTCTTGTGGTCCATTCTGAAATTAGTTTCCATTCTGCAACCTCTATATTAGAGACGGATGTAGCAAGCCTCTCGATACTTAGACAAGAGCTTTCCAGTCCTCACTTTCCATTCTTGAGAGATCTTTAAAAGCATTCTTGTGGACGACAAATTAGTTTCCATTCTGCAACCTCTATATTAGAGACGGGATGTAGACAAGTCCCGAGAGATCTTTTTTTTTTTTTGAGAGATATTCTTGTTCGACAAAGTTTCCAGCTTTCAGTCCTCACTTTCCATTCTTGAGAGATCTTTAAAAGCATTCTTGTGGACGACAAATTAGTTTCCATTCTGCAACCTCTATATTAGAGACGGATGTAGCAAACCTCTCGATACTTAGACAAGAGCTTTCCAGTCCTCACTTTCCATTCTTGAGAGATCTTTAAAAGCATTCTTGTGGACGACAAATTAGTTTCCATTCTGCAACCTCTATATTAGAGACGGGATGATGCAAGCCTCTCGATATTACTAGACAAGAGCTTTCCAGTCCTCACTTTCCATTCTTGAGAGATCTTTAAAAGCATTCTTGTGGACGACAAATTAGTTTCCATTCTGCAACCTCTATATTAGAGACGGGATGTCCAGTCCTCACTTTCCAAGATCTTTAAAAGCATTCTCGATACCTCTATATTAGACAAGAGCTTTTTCCAGTCCTCACTTTCCATTCTTGAGAGATCTTTAAAAGCATTCTTGTGGACGACAAATTAGTTTCCATTCTGCAACCTCTATATTAGAGACGGTATGTAGCAAGCCTCTCGATACTTAGACAAGTGCTTTCCAGTCCTCACTTTCCATTCTTGAGAGATCTTTAAAAGCATTCTTGTGGTCGACAAATTAGTTTCCATTCTGGCAACCTCTATATTAGACGGATGGGATGTCTCGATACTTAGACAAGAGCTTTCCAGTCCTCACTTTCCATTCTTGAGAGATCTTTAAAGCATTCTTGTGGACGACAAATTAGTTTCCATTCTGCAACCCTCTATATTAGAGACGGGATGTAGCAAGCCTCGATACTTAGACAAGAGCTTTCCAGTCCTCACTTTTCCATTCTTGAGAGATCTTTAAAAGCATTCTTGTGGTCGACAAATTAGTTTCCATTCTGCAACCTCTATATTAGAGACGGGATGTAGCAAGCCTCTCGATACTTAGACAAGAGCTTTCCAGTCCTCACTTTCCATTCTTGAGAGATCTTTAAAAGCATTCTTGTGGACGACAAATTAGTTTCCATTCTGCAACCTCTATATTAGAGACGGGATTTTGACAAACCTCTCGATATTTTTGAAGACAAAGCTGTCCAGTCCTCTGTAACTTTCCATTCTTGAGAGATCTTCAAAAAGTCCTCACTTTCCATTCTTGTGGACGACAAATTAGTTTCCATTCCGCAACCTCTATATTAGAGACGGGATGTAGCCTCTCGATGTAGACAAACCTCTCTTTAAAAGCATTCTGTGGTCGACAAATTAGTTTCCATTCTGCAACCTCAAGAGACCTCCTCGATACTTCCAGTCCTCACTTTCCATTCTTGAGAGATCTTTAAAAGCATTCTTGTGGTCGACAAATTAGTTTCCATTCTGCAACCTCTATATTAGAGACGGGATGTAGCAAGCCTCTCGATACTTAGACAAGAACTTTCCAGTCCTCACTTCCATTCTTGAAAAGACCTTTAAAGCATTCTTGTGGACGACAAATTAGTTTCCATTCTGCAACCTCTATATTAGAGAGACGGATGAACCAGCAAGTCCCTCCATTCGATATTCTGTAGACAAGTTTGCTTCCAGTCCTCACTTTCCATTCTTGAGAGATCTTTGAAGATCTTTAAAAGCATTCTTGTGGACGACAAATTAGTTTCCATTCTGCAACCTCTATATTAGAGACGGGATGTAGCAAGCCTCTCGATACTTAGACAAGAGCTTTCCAGTCCCTCACTTTCCATTCTTGAGAGATCTTTAAAAAGCATTCTTGTGGTCGACAAATTAGTTTCCATTCTGCAACCTCTATATTAGAGACGGATGTAAAGTGCCTCTCGATACTTAGACAAGAGCTGTCAGTCCTCTTTCCATTCTTGAGAGATCTTTAAAAGCATTCTTGTGGACGACAAATTAGTTTCCATTCTGCAACCTCTATATTAGAGACGGGATGTAGCAAGCCTCGATACTTAGACAAGAGCTTCCAGTCCTCACTTTCCATTCTTGAGAGATCTTTAAAAGCATTCTTGTGGACGACAAATTAGTTTCCATTCTGCAACTCCTCTATATTAGAGACGGATGTAGCAAGCCTCTCGGATACTTAGACAAGAGCTTTTCCAGTCCCTCACTTTCCATTCTTGAAAGATCTTTAAAGCATTCTTGTGGTCGACAAATTAGTTTCCATTCTGCAACCTCTATATTAGAGACGGGATGTAGCAAGCCTCTCGATACTTAGGGACAAGAGCTTTCAGTCCTCACTTTCCATTCTTGAGAGATCTTAAAAGCATTCTTGTGGACGACAAATTAGTTTCCATTCTGGGCAACCTCTATATTAAAGACGGATGCAAGCCTCCTCGATACTTAGACAAGAGCTTTCCAGTCCTCACTTTCCATTCTTGAGAGATCTTAAAAGCATTCTTGTGGTCGACAAATTAGTTTCCATTCTGCAACCTCTATATTAGAGACGGATGTAGCAAGCCTCTGATACTTTAGACAAGAGCTTTTCCAGTCCTCTTTTTCCATTCTTGAGAGATCTTTAAAAGCATTCTTGTGGACGACAAATTAGTTTCCATTCTGCAACCTCTATATTATAGACGGATGCAGCAAGCCTCTCGATACTTAGACAAGAGCTTTCCAGTCCTCCTTTCCATTCTTGAAAGATCTTTAAAAGCATTCTTGTGGACGACAAATTAGTTTCATTCTGCAACCTCCTATATTAGAGACTGGGATGTAGCAAGCCTCTCGATACTTAGGACAAGTCCTTTCAGTCCTCACTTTCCATTCTTGAGATCTTTAAAAGCATTCTTGTGGACGACAAATTAGTTTCCATTCTGCAACCTCTATATATTAGAGACGGGGATGTAGCAAACCTCTAAATACTTAGACAAAAGTCCTCACTTTCCATTTGATACATTCTTGTGGACGACAAGTTTTTCCATTCTGCAACCTCTATATATTAGAGAGAGACGGGAGTCCTACTTGAACAGGCTTTCAAGTCCTCCATTCTTGAGAGATCTTTAAAAGCATTCTTGTGGACGACAAATTAGTTTCCATTCTGCAACCTCTATATTAGAGACGGGATGCAAGCCTCTCTCTCTCGATACTTAGACAAGAGCTTGAAAGTCCCTCCTCTTTCCATTTCTTAGAGAGATCTTTAAAGCATTCTTGTGGACGACAAATTAGTTTCCATTCTGCAACCTCTATATTAGAGACGGAATGTAGCAAGCCTCTCGATACTTAGACAAAAAGAGCTGTCCAGTTCTCACTTTCCATTCTTGAAAGATCTTTAAAAGCATTCTTGGGGGACGACAAAATTAGTTTCCATTCTGCAACCTTATATTAGAGACGGATGTACGACAAAGTTTCCTCTCGATACTTAGACAAGAGCTTTCCAGTTTTTCACTTTCCATTCTTGAAAGATCTTTAAAAGCATTCTTGGACGACAAGTGGATTCGACCTAAATTAGTTCCATTCAACCTCTCCATTCTGCAACGGGATCCATTAGAGATTCTTGGGATGGTTTATTCAAGCCTCTCGATAATTTAACAAAAGCTTTCCAGTCCTCACTTTCCATTCTTGAGAGATCTTTAAAAGCATTCTTGTGGTCGACAAATTAGTTTCCATTCTGCAACCTCTATATTAGAGACGGATGTAAGGCCTCTTGATACTTAGACAAAGCTGTCCAGTCCTCACTTTCCATTCTTGAGAGATCTTAAAAGCATTCTTGTGGTCGACAAATTAGTTTCCATTCTTAGCCCTCTATATTAGAGACGGGATGTAACCAAGCCTCTCTCGATACTTAGACAAGAGCTTTCCAGTCCTCACTTTCCATTCTTGAGATATTTAAAAGCATTCTTGTGGACGACAAATTAGTTTCCATTCTGCAACCTCTATATTAGAGACAGGATGTAGCAATTTCCTCTCTATATTACTTTAGACAAGATGTCCAGTCCTCACTTTCCATTTTGAAATCTTAAAAAGCATTCTTGTGGTCGACAAATTAGTTTCCATTCACCCTCTATATTAGAACCCAGGATAAACCTCTATATTAGAGGATTCGGGATGTGGACGACAAATTAATTTCCATTCTGCAACCTCTATATTCTGGGATACTTAGACAAGAGATTTCCAGCTGTTCCTCTTTCCATTCTTGAGAGATCTTTAAAAAGCATTCTTGTGGACGACAAATTAGTTTCCATTCTGCAACCTCTATATTAGAGACGGGATGTAGCAAGCCTCTCGATACTTAGACAAGAGCTTCCAGTCCTCACTTTCCATTCTTGAGAGATCTTTAAAAGCATTCTTGTGGTCGACAAATTTTTTTCCATTCTGCAACCTCTATATTAGAGACGGGATGAGATCTTTAAAAGCCTCTCGATACTTAGACAAGAGCTTTCCAGTCCCTCACTTTCCATTCTTGAGAGATCTTTTAAAAGCATTCTTGTGGTCGACAAATTAGTTTCCATTCTGCAACCTCTATATTAGAGACGGATGTATCAAGCCTCGATAGCTTTAGACTTTCCATTCTTGAGAGATCTTTCCAGTCCTGGACGACAAATTAGTTTCCATTCTATATTGAGAGATCGATATTTAAAGTCCTCATCCATTCTTGTGGACGACAAATTAGTTTCCATTCTGCAACCTCTATATTATTAGAGACGGATGTAAGCCTCCTCTAGACGATACTTAGACAAGATTCTTGTGGCTAATTCCAGTCCTCATATTTCTTTCCATTCTGAGAGAGATCTTTAAAAAGCATTCTTGTGGTCGACAAATTAGTTTCCATTCTGCAACCTCTATATTAGAGACGGGATGTAGCAAGCCTCTCGATACTTAGACAAGAGCTTTCCAGTCCTCTTTTCCATTCTTGAGATCTTTAAAAGCATTCTTGTGGACGACAAATTAGTTTCCATTCTGCAACCCTCTATATTAGAGACGGGATGTAGCAAGCCTCTCGATACTTAGACAAGAGCTGTCCAGTCCTCACTTTCCATTCTTGAGAGATCTTTAAAAGCATTCTTGTGGACGACAAAATTAGTTTCCATTCTGCAACCTCTATATTAGAGACGGATGTAGCAAACCTCTCGATACTTAGACAAGAGCTTTCCAGTCCTCACTTTCCATTCTTGAGAGATCTTTAAAAGGCATTCTTGTGGTCGACAAATTAGTTTCCATTCTGCAACCTCTATATTAGAGACGGATGTAGCAAGCCTCTGATACTGCAGAGACAAGAGCTTTCCAGTCCTCACTTTCCATTCTTGAGAGATCTTTAAAAGCATTCTTGTGGACGACAAATTAGTTTCCATTCTGCAACCTCTATATTAGAGACGGGATGTAGCAACCTCTCGATACTTAGACAAGAGCTTTCCAGTCCTCACTTTCCATTCTTGAGAGAGATCTTTAAAGCATTCTTGTGGTCGACAAATTAGTTTCCATTCTGCAACCTCTATATTATAGACGGATGATGCAAGCCTCTCTCGATACTTAGACAAGGAGCTTTCCAGTCCTCACTTTCCATTTTGAGAGATCTTAAAAAGCATTCTTTGGACGACAAATTAGTTTCCATTCTGCAACCTCTATATTAGAGACGGGATGTAAACCTCTCGATACTTAGACAAGAGCTTTCCAGTCCTCCTTTCCATTCTTGAGAGATCTTTAAAAGCATTCTTGTGGTCGACAAATTAGTTTCCATTCTGCAACCTCTATATTAGACGGGATGTGCGGCCTCGATACTTAGACAAGAGCTTCCAGTCCTCACTTTCCATTCTTGAGAGATCTTTAAAGCATTCTTGTGGACGACAAATTAGTTTTCCATTCTGGTAACCTCTATATTAGAGAGCAAGCCTCGATACTAGACAAGAGCTTTCCAGTCCCTTTTTCCATTCTTGGAGATCTTTAAAAAGCATTCTTGTGGACGACAAATTAGTTTCCATTCTGCAACCTATATATTAGAGACGGGATGTAGCAAACCTCGATACTTAGACAAGAGCTTTCCAGTCCCCACTTTCCATTCTTGAGAGATCTTTAAAAAGCATTCTTGTGGTCGACAAATTAGTTTCCATTCTGCAACCTCTATATTAGAGACGGATGTAGCAAGCCTCTCGATACTTAGACAAGAGCTTTCCAGTCCTCACTTTCCATTCTTGAGAGATCTTTAAAAGCATTTCAGCCGGACGACAAATAGTTTTCCATTCTGCAACCTCTATATTAGGAGACGGGATAGCAAGCCTCTCGATACTTAGACAAGAGCTGTCCAGTCCTCACTTTCCATTCTTGAGAGATCTTTAAAAGCATTCTTGTGGACGACAAATTAGTTTCCATTCTGCAACCTCTATATTAGAGACGGGATGTAGCAAGCCTCTCGATACTTAGACAAGAGCTTTCCAGTCCTCATTTTCCATTTTGAGATCTTTAAAAGCATTCTTGTGGACGACAAATTAGTTTCCATTCTGCAACCTCTATATTAGAGACGGATGTAGCAGCCTCTCTCGATACTTGAACAAGAGCTGTCCAGTCCTCACTTTCCATTCTTGAGAGATCTTTAAAAGCATTCTTGTGGTCGACAAATTTAGTTTCCATTCTGCAACCTCTATATTAGAGACGGGATGTAGCAAGCCTCTCGATACTTAGACAAGAGCTTTTCCAGTCCTCACTTTCCATTCTTGAGGAGATCTTTAAAAGCATTCTTGTGGACGACAAATTTGTTTCCATTCTGCAACCTCTATATTAGAGACGGGATGTAGCAAGCCTCTCTCGATACTTAGACAAGAGCTGTCCAGTCCTCACTTTCCATCTTTGAGATCTTTAAAAAGCATTCTGTGGTCGACAAATTAGTTTCCATTCTGCAACATCTATATTAGAGACGGATGTAGCAAGCCTCTCGATACTTAGACAAAATGCTTCAGTCCTCACTTTCCATTCTTGAGAGATCTTTAAAAGCATTCTTGTGGACGACAAATTAGTTTCCCATTCTGCAACCTCTAGACAATATTATTTCCATTCTTGAAAAGATCTTTAAAAGCATTCTTGTGGGATGTTTCCATTCTGCAAGCAAGCCTCTCGATACTTAGACAAGAGCTTTCCAGTCCTCATTTTCCATTCTTGAGAGATCTTTAAAAGCATTCTTGTGGTCGACAAATTAGTTTCCATTCTGCAACCTCTATATTAGAACCTTTTCCATTCTTGAGAAGATCTTTAAAAAAGAGACGGGATTAGTTTCCATTCTGCAACCTCTATATTAGAAGACGGGATGAGCAAGCCTCTCGATACTTAGACAAGAGCTTTCCAGTCCTCACTTTCCATTCTTGAGAGATCTTTAAAAGCATTCTTGTGGACGACAAATTAGTTTCCATTCTGCAACCTCTATATATTAGAGACGGGATGTAGCAAGCCTCTCGATACTTAGACAAGAGCTTCCAGTCCTCACTTTCCATTCTTGAGAGATCTTTAAAAGCATTCTTGTGGACGACAAATTAGTTTCCATTCTGCAACCTCTATATTAGAGACGGGATGTAGCAAGCCTCTCGATACTTAGACAAGAGCTGTCAGTCCTCACTTTCCATTCTGGAAGATCTTTAAAAGCATTCTTGTGGACGACAAATTAGTTTCCATTCTGCAACCTCTATAGGAGGGATTAGAGACGGATGTAGCAAGCCATTCTTTGGTCGACATGACCTCTATATTAGACAAGAGCCTCTCAGTCCCTCCTCTTCCATTCATTCTTGAGATCTTTAAAAAGCATTCTTGTGGACGACAAATTTGTTTCCATTCTGCAACCTCTATATTAGAGACGGATGTAGCAACCTCTCTCGATACTTAGACAAGAGCTTTCCAGTCCTCACTTTCCATTTTTGAGATCTTTAAAAGCATTCTTGTGGTCGACAAATTAGTTCCATTCTGCAACCTCTATATTAGAGACGGGATGTAGCAAGCCTCTCGATACTTAGACAAGAGCTTCCAGTCCTCACTTTCCATTCTTGAGAGATCTTTTAAAAAGCATTCTTGTGGACGACAAAATTAGTTTTTCCATTTGCAACCTCTATATTAGAGACGGGATGTAGCAAAACCTCTCGATACTTAGACAAGAGTCAGTCCAGTCCTCACTTTCCATTCTTGAGAGATCTTAAAAAGCATTCTTGTGGTCGACAAATTAGTTTCCATTCTGCAACCTCTATATTAGAGACGGGATGTAGCAAGCCTCTCGATACTTAGACAAGAGCTTTCCAGTCCTCACTTTCCATTCTTGAGAGATCTTTAAAAGCATTCTTGTGGTCGACAAATTAGTTTCCATTCTGCAACCTCTATATTAGAGACGGGATGTAGCAAGCCTCTCGATACTTAGACAAGAGCTTTCCAGTCCTCTTTCCATTCTTGAGAGATCTTTAAAAGCATTCTTGTGGACGACAAATTAGTTTCCATTCTGCAACCTCTATATTGAGCTTAGTCCTCAAAGATCTTTAAAGCATGTTCTTGTGGACGACAAATTAGTTTCCATTCTGCAACCTCTACAGGTGGGAGCAAGCCTCTTAACTTTCCATTCTTGAAAGATCTTTTTTCATTCTTGTGGACGACAAATTAGTTTCCATTCTGCAACCTCTATATTAGAGACAGGGATGTAGCAAGCCTCTCGATACTTAGACAAGAGCTTTCCAGTCCCTCACTTTCCATTCTTGAGAGATCTTTAAAAGCATTCTTGTGGACGACAAATTAGTTTCCATTCTGCAAACCTCTATATTAGAAGACGGGATGTAGCAACCTCTCGATACTTAGACAAGAGCTTTCTAGTCCTCACTTTCCATTCTTGAGAGATCTTTAAAAGCATTCTTGTGGACGACAAATTAGTTTCCATTCTGCAACCTCTATATTAGAGACGGGATGTAGCAAGCCTCTGGATACTTAGACAAGAGCTGTCCAGTCCTCTTTCCATTCTTGAGAGATCTTTAAAGCATTCTTGTGGACGACAAATTAGTTTCCATTCTGCAACCTCTATATTAAAGACGGGATGTAGCAAGCCTCTCGATACTTAGACAATTTCCAGTCCTCACTTTCCATTCTTGAGAGATCTTTAAAAGCATTCTTGTGGACGACAAATTAGTTTCCATTCTGCAACCTCTATATTAGAGACGGATGTAGCAAGCCTCTCGATACTTAGACAAGAGCTTTCCAGTCCTCACTTTCCATTCTTGAGAGATCTTTAAAAAAGCATTCTTGTGGACGACAAATTATTTTCCATTCTGGCGGGATGTAGCAAACCTCTCGATACTTTAGAGATGTAGAAAGATCTTTAAAAGCATTCTTGTGGACGACAAATTAGTTTCCGTGCAACCTCTATATTAGAGACGGGATACAAGCCTCTGATACAAGAGCTTTCCAGTCCTCACTTTCCATTCTTGAAAAGATCTTTAAAAAGCATCTTTGTGGACGACAAAAATTAGTTTCCATTCTGCAACCTCTATATTAGAGAGACGGGATGTAACATGCCTCTCGATGGCCTCTTAGACTAGAGCTGTTCCAGTCCTCACTTTTTTTTCCATTCTGGAGAGATCTTTAAAAAGCATTCTTGTGGACGACAATTAGTTTTCCATTCTGCAACCTCTATATTAGAGACAGGATGTAGCAAGCCTCTCGATACTTAGACAAGAACTGTCAGTCCTCACTTTCCATTCTTGAGATCTTTAAAAGCATTCTTGTGGACGACAAATTAGTTTCCATTCTGCAACCTCTATATTAGAGACGGGATGTAGCAGCCTCTCGATACTTAGACAAGAGCTTGTCCAGTCCTCATTCTTTCCATTCTTGAGAGATCTTTGGTGCTACATTCTTGTGGTCGACAAATTAGTTTCCATTCTGCAACCTCTATATTAGAGACGGGGATGTAGCAAGCCCTCGATACTTAGACAAGAGCTTTCCAGTCCTCACTTTCCATTCTTGAGAGATCTTTAAAAGCATTCTTGTGGACGACAAATTAGTTTCCATTCTGCAACCTCTATATTAGAGACGGGATGTAGCAAGCCTCTCGATACTTAGACAAGAGCTGTCCAGTCCTCACTTTCCATTCTTGAGAGATCTTTAAAAGCATTCTTGTGGACGACAAATTAGTTTCCATTCTGCAACCTCTATATTAGAGACGGGATGTAGCAAGCCTCTCGATACTTAGACAAGTGCTGTCCAGTCCTCCTTTCCATTCTTTGAGAGAGATCTTTAAAAACATTCTTGTGGTCGACAAATTAGTTTCCATTCTGCAACCTCTATATTAGAGACGGATGTAGCAAGCCTCTCGATACTTAGACAAGAGCTTTCCAGTCCTCACTTTCCATTCTTGAGAGATCTTTAAAAGCATTCTTTTGGTCGACAAATTAGTTTCCATTCTGCAACCTCTATATTAGAGACGGGATGTAGCAAACCTCGATACTTAGACAACAAGAGCTTTCCAGTCCTCCTTTCCATTCTTGAGAGATCTTTAAAAGCATTCTTGTGGTCGACAAATTAGTTTCCATTCTGCAACCTCTATATTAGAGACGGATGCAAGCCTCTCGATACTTAGACAAGAGCTGTCCAGTCCTCACTTTCCATTCTTGAGAGATCTTAAAAAGCATTCTTGTGGACGACAAATTAGTTTCCATTCTGCAACCCTCTATATTAGAGACGGGATGCAGCAAGCCTCTCTCGATACTTAGACAAGAGCTGTCCAGTCCTCACTTTCCATTCTTGAGAGATCTTTAAAAGCATTCTTGTGGACGACAAATTAGTTTCCATTCTGCAACCTCTATATTAGAGACGGGATGTAACAAGCCTCGATACTTAGACAAAGTGCTTTCCATTCCTCATGGACGACAAGTGGTTTCCATTCTTAGCCAAGAGACGGGAGAGATCTTTTAGAAAAGCATTCTGTGGACGACAAATTAGTTTCCATTCTGCAACCTCTATATTAGAGACGGATGTAGCAAACCTCTCGATACTTAGACAAGAGCTGTCCAGTCCTCACTTTCCATTCTTGAAAGATCTTTAAAAGCATTCTTTGTGGACGACAAATTAGTTTCCATTCTGCTACCTCTATATTAAAGAGGGATGTAGCAAGCCTCTCGATACTTAGACAAGAGCTTTTCCAGTCCTCACTTTCCATTCTTGAGATCTTTAAAAGCATTTGTGGACGACAAATTAGTTTCCATTCTGCAACCTCTATATTAGGAGACAGGATGTAGCAAGGGATGACAAGAGCTTTTAAGTCCCTCTTTCCATTCTTGAGAGATCTTTAAAAAGCATTCTTGTGGTCGACAAATTGGTTTCCATTCTGCAACCTCTATATTATAGACAGGATGTAGCAAGCCTCTCGATACTTGCAAGAGATCTTTCCAAGAGCTTAAAGCATTCTTGTGGACGACAAATTAGTTTCCATTCTTCTATATTAGAGACGGGATGCCAGCAAGCCTCTCGATAAAAGCTGTCTCGACTTTCCATTCTTGGGACAATTAGTTTCTTTCGACAAATTAGTCCTATATTAGAGACGGGATCTTAGCAAGCCTCTCGATACTTAGACAAGAGCTGTCATTTTCACTTTCCATTCTTGAGAGATCTTTAAAAGCATTCTTGTGGTCGACAATTAGTTTCCATTCTTAAACCTCTATATTAGAGACGGGATGTAGCAAGCCTCTCGATACTTAGACAAGGCTTTCCAGTCCTCCTTTCCATTCTTGAGAGATCTTTAAAAGCATTCTTGTGGACGACAAATTAGTTTCCATTCTGCAACCTCTATATTAGAGACGGATGTAAGTAACCTCTCGATAATTAGGACAAGAGCTTTCCAGTCCTCACTTTTCCATTCTTGAGAGATCTTTAAAAAGCATTCTTGTGGTCGACAAATTAGTTTCCATTCTGCAACCTCTATATTAGAGGATGGGATGTAGACAAAAGCCTCTCGATTCTTAGACTTTAAAAAAATTCTTTTGGACGACAGTCCCTCAACCTCTATTTCCATTCTTCGATAAAAGATCTTTTAAAAGCATTCTTGTGGGACAAATTAGTTTCCATTCTGCAACCTCTATATTAGAGACGGGATGTAGCAAGCCTCTCGATACTTAGACAAGAGCTGTCCAGTCCTCACTTTTCCATTCTTGAGAGATCTTTAAAAGCATTCTTTGGACGACAAATTAGTTTCCATTCTGCAACCTCTATATTAAAGACGGGATGTAGCAAGCCTCTCGATGCTTAGACAAGAACTGTCCATTTCCTCACTTTCCATTCTGAGAGATCTTTAAAAGCATTCTTGTGGACGACAAATTAGTTTCCATTCTGCAAACCTCTATATTAGAGACGGGATGTAGCAATCCTCGATACTTAGACAAGAACTGTCCAGTTCTCACTTTCCATTCTTGAGAGACCTTTAAAAGCATTCTTGTGGACACGACAAATTAGTTTTCCATTCTGCAAGCTATATTAGACGGGATGCAAGCCTCTGATACTTAGACAAGAGCTGTCAGTTTCACTTTCCATTCTTGAGATCTTTAAAAAGCATTCTTGTGGAGACAAAATTAGTTTTCCATTCACAGCCTCTATATTAGAGACGATGTAGCAAGCCTCTCGATAATTAGACAAGAGCTTTCCAGTCCCTCCTTTTCCATTCTTGAGATCTTTAAAAGCATTCTTGTGGTCGACAAATTTGTTTCCATTCTGCAACCTCTATATTATAGACGGGATGTAGCAAGCCTCTCGTGTTTCTAGACAAAGAGCTTTCCAGTCCTCACTTTCCATTCTTGAAAGATCTTTAAAAGCATTCTTGTAGTCGACAAATTAGTTTCCATTCAAAATCCCTCTATATTAGAGACAGGCAAGCAAGCCTCTCGATAAGACAAGAGCTTTCCAGTCCTCCTTTCCATTTGGAAATCTTTAAAAGCATTCTTGTGGACGACAAATTAGGTTCCATTCTGCAACCTCTATATTAGAGACGGATGTAGCAAGCCTCCTCGATACTTAGAGACAAGTGCTGTCAGTCTCCCTTTCCATTCTTGAGAGATCTTTAAAAGCATTCTTATGGTCGACAAATTAGTTTCCATTCTGCAACCTCTATATTAGAGACGGTATGCAGCAAGCCCAGATTATTTCAGACAAGAGTTTCCAGTCCTCATTTATATTCTTTCCATTCTTGTGGCATAAATTAATTCTGCAATCCTATATTAGAGACGGATGTAGCAAGCCTCTGATACTTAGACAAGAGCTGTCCAGTCCTCACTTTTCCATTCTTGAGAGATCTTTAAAAAGCATTCTTGTGGATGACAAATTAGTTTCCATTCTGCAACCCCTATATTAGAGACGGGATGTAGCAAGCCTCTGATACTTTAGACAAGAGTTTCCAGTCCTCACTTTCCATTCTTGAGATCTTTAAAGCATTCTTGTGGTCGACAAATTGTTTCCATTCTGCAACCTCTATATTAGAGACGGATGTAGCAAGCCTCTCGATACTTAGACAAGAGCTTTCCAGTCCCTGCACTTCCATTCTTGGAAAGATCTTTAAAAGCATTTTGTGGACGACAAATTAGTTTCCATTCTGCAAATCCTATATTAGAGACGGATTCTCGATACTTAGGACAAGAGCTGTCCAGTCCTCACTTTCCATTTTTGAGAGATTTTAAAAGCATTTTGTGGACGACAAATTAGTTTCCATTCTAAAATCTATATTAAAGACGGGATGGGCAAGCCTCTCGATACTTAGACAAGAGCTTCCAGTCCTCACTTTCCATTCTTGAGAGAGATAAAAGCATTTTTGGACGACAAAAGCATTCTTATATTAGAGACGGGATGGACGACAAAGCTTTCCAGTCCTCACTTTCCATTCTTGAGAGATCTTTAAACATTCTTGGTCGACAACTATATTGCAAGAGATTAGGGATGCAAGCCTCTTGATACTTTAGACAAGAGCTTTCCAGTCCTCACTTTCCATTCTTGAGAGATCTTTTAAAAGCATTCCCAGGGACGACAAATTAGTTTCATTCTGCAACCTCTATATTAGAGACGGGATGTAGCAAGCCTCTTAGGGAATACTTTAGTCCTCAATTCTTGAGCTTTCCAGTCCTCAGTTTCCATTCTGCAGCCTCTCTATATTAGGGCAGGGAGAGCCTCGATTTAAGAGCTCCAATTCCTCACTTTCCATTCTTGATCCTTTGCATTCACCCCTGGACGACAAATTAGTTTCATTCTGCAACCTCTATATTAGAGACGGGATGTAGCAAGCCCCTCTGATACTTAGACAAGAGCTTTTTCCAGTCCTCACTTTCCGTTCTTGAAAGATCTTTAAAAGCATTCTTGTGGACGACAAATTGGTTTCCATTCTGCAAACTCTATATTAGAGACGGGATGGCAAACCTCTCGATACTTAGACAACAAAAGCTGTCCAGTCCTCCGTTCCATTCTTTGAGAGATCTTTAAAAGCATTCTTGTGGACGACAAATTAGTTTCCATTCTGCAACCTCTATATTAGAGACGGGATGTACAAACCTCTCCTGATATAGGACAAGAGCTGTCCAGTCCTCCTTTCCATTCTTGAGAGATCTTTAAAAAGCATTCTTGTGGTCGAGACAAATTAGTTTCCATTCTGCAACCTCTATATTAGAGACAGGATGTAAGCCTCTCGATACTTAGACAAGAGCTGTCCAGTCCTCACTTTCCATTCTTGAGAGATCTTTTAAAGCATTCTTGTGGACGACAAATTAGTTTCCATTCTGCAACCTCTATATTAGAGACGACGGGATGCAAGCCTGACCTCTCGATACTTAGACAAGAGCTTTCCAGTCCTCACTTTCCATTCTTGAGAGATCTTTAAAAGCATTCTTGTGGTCGACAAATTAGTTTCCATTCTGCAACCTCCTATATTAGAGACGGATGGATGTAGACAAAGTTTCCTCCTCGATATTCTTGAGAGATCAAGAGCTTTCCAGTCCTCACTTTCCATTCTTGAGAGTCCTCATCTTGAAAGATCTTTTCCATTCTTGAAAAAAAAGCATCTTGTGGACGACAAATTAGTTTCCATTCTGCAACCTCTATATTAGAGACGGATGTAGCAAGCCTCTCGATACTTAGACAAGAGCTTTCCAGTCCTCACTTTTCCATTCTTGAGAGATCTTTAAAGCATTCTTGTGTCGACAAATTAGTTTCCATTCTGCAAATTAGATGTATTTGAACAAGAACTTTCCAGTCCTCCAAAGTTTCCATTCTGCAACCTCTATATTAGGGGACGGATATGGCAAGCCTCTCGATACTTAGACAAGAGCTTTCCAGCCTCACTTTCTAATTCTTGAGAGATCTTTAAAAGCATTCTTGTGGTCGACAAATTAATTTCATTCTGCAACCTCTATATTAGAGACGGGATGGGCAAGCCCTCTCGATACTTAGACAAGAGCTTTCTTCAGTCCTCACTTTCCATTCTTGAGAGATCTTTAAAAGCATTCTTGTGGACGACAAATTAGTTTCCATTCTAACCTCTATATTAGAGACGGGATGTAGCAAGCCTCTTGACTACTTTAGACAAGAAACTGTCAGTCCTCCACTTTTCCATTCTTGAGAGATCTTTAAAAAGCATTCTTGTGGTCAGACAAATTAGTTTCATTCTGCAACCTCTATATTAGAGACGGGATGTAGCAAGCCTCTCGATACTTAGACAAGAGCTTTCCAGTCCTCACTTTCCATTCTTGAGAGATCTTCAAAGCATTCTTGTGGACGACAAATTAGTTTCCATTCTGCAACCTCTATATTATTAGAGACAAAGGGATGAGAGATCCATTCTTTGGAGACAAGCCTCTCGATACTTAGACAAAGAGCTGTCCAGTCCTCACTTTCCATTCTTGAGAGATCTTTAAAAAGCATTCTTGTGGACGACAAATTAGTTTCCATTCTGCAACCTCTATATTAGAGACGGGATGTAGCAACCTCTCGATACTTAGACAAGAGCTGTCCATTCTTGAAAGATCTTTTCCTGGACACAAATTAGTTTCCATTCTTAGAGACGGATGTAGATCTTTTAAAAGAGCTGTCCAGTTCTCAATTTTCCATTCTTGTGGACGACAAATTAGTTTCCATTCTGCAACCTCTATATTAGAGACGGGATGTAGCAATCCTCTCGATACTTAGACAAGAGCTTTCCAGTCCTCACTTTCCATTCTTGAGAGATCTTTAAAAGCATTCTTGTGGACGACAAATTAGTTTCCATTCTGCAACCTCTATATTAGAGACAGGGATGCCAGCAAGCCTCTCGATACTTAGACAAGCAAGCTTTCCAGTTTCACTTTTTCCATTCTTGAGAGATCTTTAAAAGCATTCTTGTGGACGACAAATTAGTTTCCATTCTGCAACCTCTATATTAGGATGAGCAAGCCTCTCGATACTTTTAGACAAGTCCACTGTCCAGTCCTCGACTTTTCCATTCTTGATAGCAAAGCTCCTCCTGATCTTTAAAAGTGCTTCCAGTCCTCACTTTCCATTCTTTCTTTAAAAGCATTCTTGTGGTCGACAAATTAGTTTCCATTCTGCAACCTCTATATTAGAGACGGGATGTAGCAAACCTCTCGATACTTAGACAAGAGCTTTCCAGTCCTCACTTTCCATTCTTGAGAGATCTTTAAAAGCATTCTTGTGGTCGACAAATTAGTTTCCATTCTGCAACCTCTATATTAGAGACGGATGTAGCAAACCTCTCGATACTTAGACAAAAGCTTTCCAGTCCTCACTTTTCCATTCTTGAGAGATCTTTAAAAGCATTCTTGTGGACGACAAATTAGTTTCCATTCTGCAACCTCTATATTAAGAGACGGATGTAGCAAGCCTCTCGATACTTAGACAAGAGCTTTCCAGTCCTCACTTTTTCCATTCTTGAGAGATCTTTAAAAGCATTCTTTTGTGGACGACAAATTAGTTTCCATTCTGCAACCTCTATATTAGAGACGGGATGTAGCAAGCCTCTCGATACTTAGACAAGAGCTTTCCTTGAGAGTCCTCACTTTCCATTCTTGATGAGATCTTTAAAAGCATTCTTGTGGACGACAAATTAGTTTCCATTCTGCAACCTCTATATTAGAGACGGGATGTAGCAAGCCCTCTCGATACTTAGACAAGAGCTTTCCAGTCCTCACTTTCCATTCTTGAGAGATCTTTAAAAGCATTCTTGTGGTCGACAAATTAGTTTCCATTCTGCAAACCTCTATATTAGAGACGGGATGTAGCAAGCCCTCTCGATACTTAGACAAGAGCTTTCCAGTCCTCACTTTCCATTCTTGAGAGATCTTTAAAAGCATTCTTGTGGTCGACAAATTAGTTTCCATTCTGCAACCTCTATATTAGAGACGGGATGTAGCAAGCCTCTAGATACTTAGACAAGAGCTTTCCAGTCCTCACTTTCCATTCTTGAGAGATCTTTAAAAGCATTCTTGTGGACGACAAATTAGTTTTCCATTCTGCAACTCTATATTAGAGACGGGATGTAGCAAGCCTCTCAGATATTCTTAGACAAGAACTTTCCAGTCCTCACTTTCCATTCTTGAGAGATTTCCATTCTTGTCTTAGACAAGTCCTCAGTCCTTTCCATTCTTTAAAAGCATTCTTGTGGACGACAAATTAGTTTCCATTCTGCAACCCTATATTAGAGACGGGATGTAGCAAGCCCTCTTAGACAAGAGCTTTCCAGTCCTCACTTTCCATTCTTGAGAGATCTTTAAAGCATTCTTGTGGACGACAAATTAGTTCCATTCTGCAACTCTATATTAGAGACGGGATGTAGCAAGCCTCTCGATACTAGACAGAGCTGTCCAGTCCTCACTTTCCATTCTTTAAAAGCATTCTTGTGGACGACAAATTAGTTTCCATTCTGCAACCTCTATATTAGAGACGGGATGTAGCAAGCCTCTCGATACTTTAGACAAGAGCTTTCCAGTCCTCACTTTCCATTCTTGAGAGATCTTAAAAAAGCATTCTTGTGGACGACAAATTAGTTTCCATTCTGCAACCTCTATATTAGAGACGGGATGCATGAAAACCTCTCGATACTAGACAAGAGCTGTCCAGTCCTCACTTTCCATTCTTGAAAAGATCTTTAAAAGCATTCTTGTGGACGACAAATTAGTTTTCCATTCTGCAACCTCTATATTAGAGACGGGATGTAGCAAACCTCTCGATACTTAGACAGAAGCTTGAGAGATCCATTCTTGTGGTCCTCACTTTCCGTTCTTAGAGAGATCTTTCAGACAAAGCTTTCCAGTCATTCTTCTTGGACGACAAATTAGTTTCCATTCTGCAACCTCTATATTAGAGACGGGGATGTAATCCTCTCGATACTTAGACAAAGAGCTTTCCAGTCCTCACTTTCCATTCTTGAGATCTTAAAAAGCATTCTTGTGGACGACAAATTAGTTTCCATTCTGCAACCTCTATATTAGAGACGGGATGTAGCAAGCCTCTCGATACTTAGACAAGTGCTTTCAGTCCTCACTTTCCATTCTTGAGAGATCTTTAAAAGCATTCTTGTGGTCGACAAATTAGTTTTTCTGCAATTCTGCAAGCCTCTCGATACTTAGACAAGAGCTGTCCAGTCCTCCTTTCCATTCTTGAGATCTTTAAAGCATTCTTGTGGACGACAAATTAGTTTCATTCTCTCGGGGATGGCAAACCTTCAGATACCTTAGACAAGTGCTTTCCAGTCCTCACTTTCATTCTTGAGAGATCTTTAAAAGCATTCTTGTGGTCGACAAATTAGTTTCCATTCTGCAACCTCTATAATAGAGACGGGATGTAGCAAACCTCTCGATACTTAGACAAGATTTCCAGTCTCCTTTCCATTCTTGAGATCTTAAAAGCATTCTTGTGGACGACAAATTAGTTTCCATTCTGCAACCCCCATATTAGAGACAGGATGGCAAGTCCTCTCGATACTTTAGACAAGAGCTGTCCAGTCCTCACTTTCCATTCTTGAGAGATCTTAAAAGCATTCTTGTGGTCGACAAATTAGTTTCCATTCTGCAAACCTCTATAATAGAGACGGGATGTAGCAAGCCTCCTCGATACTTAGACAAGACTCATAGTCCTCACTTTCCATTCTTGAGATCTTTGGCATTCTTGTGGGACAAATTAGTTTCATTCTGCAACCCTATATTGAGACGGATGTAACAAGCCTCTCGGATACTTTGACAAGAGCTTTCCAGTCCTCACTTTCCATTCTTGAGAGATCTTTAAAAGCATTCTTCATGTGGACGACAAAATTAGTTTCATTCTGCAACCTCTATATTAGAGACGGATGTAGCAAACCTCTGGATACTTTGTGGGACAAGGTCCAGTCCTCTTTCCATTCTTGGAAGATCTTTAAAAAGCATTCTTGGTCAGACAAATTGGTTTCATTCTGCAACCTCTATATTAGAGACGGGATGTGCAAGCCTCTCGATACTTAGACAAGAGCTTTCAGTCCTCACTTTCCATTCTTGATCTTTAAGCTTGTTCTTGGTCGACAAATTTAGTTCCATTCTACCTCTATATTAGAGACGGGATGTAGCAAGCCTCTCGATACTTGAACAGAGCTTTCCAGTCCTCACTTTCCATTCTGAGAGATCTTTAAAAGCATTCTTGTGGACGACAAAATTAGTTTCCATTCTGCAACCTCTATAGCCAGGGCAGGATGTAGCAAGCCTCTCGATACTTAGACAAGAGCTTTCCAGTCCTCACTTTTCCATTCTTGAGATCTTTTAAAAAGCATTCTTGTGACAAATTAGTTTCCATTCTAACCTCTATATTAGAGACGGGATGTAGCAAGCCTCTCGATATACTTAGACGAAGCTTTTCAGTCCTCACTTTCCATTCTTGAGAGATCTTTAAAAGACATTCTTGTGGACGACAAACAGTTTCCATTCTGCAACCTCTATATTAGAGACGGGGATGTAGCAAACCTTTGATACTTAGACAAAAGAACTTGTCCAGTCCTCACTTTCCATTCTTGAAAGATCTTTAAAAGCATTCTTGTGGACGACAATTGTTTCCATTCTACCAACTCTATATTAGAGACGGGATGGTGTAAACCTCTCGATACTTCAACAAAAGCTTTCCATTCTCACTTTCCATTCTTTGTAGATCTTTAAAGCATTCTTGTGGACGATTAATAAATTAGTTTCCATTCTTAACCTCTATATTAGAAACGGGATGTAGCAATCCTCTCGATACTTAGACAAGAGCTGTCCAAGTCCTCCCATTCTTTTTGAGAGAGATCTTTAAACATTCTTGTGGACGACAAATTAGTTTCCCATAACCTCTATATATTAGAGACGGATGCAGCAAGCCTCTCGACACTTGAAGAGCTTCAGTCCTCACTTTCCATTCTTGAGATCTTTAAAAAGCATTCTTGTGGTCGACAAATTAGTTTCCATTCTGCAACCTCTATATTATAGACGGGATGTAGCAATCCTCTCGATACTTGAGACAAGAGCTTTGTCCAGTTCTCACTTTCCATTCTTGAAAAGACCTTTAAAAGCATTCTTGTGGACGACAAATTGGTTTCCATTCTGCAACCTCTATATTAGAGACGGGATGTAGCAAGCCTCTCGATACTTAGACAAGAGCTGTCCCAGTTTTCCTTTTCCATTCTTGAGAGATCTTTAAAAAGCATTCTTGTGGTCGACAAATTAGTTTCATTCTGCAACCTCTATAGCATGAGACGGGATGTAGCAAACCTCTCGATAATTAGACAAGGCTTTCCAGTCCCTCACTTTCCATTCTTGAGAGATCTTCAAAAACATTCTTGTGGTCGACAAATTTGTTTTCCATTCTGTAACCCTATATTATAGACGGGATTAGAGACGGGATGTAGTCAACGCTTTCCAGTCCTCACTTTCATTGAAGATCTTTAAAGATACTTGGATTTTTCCTCTGCAACTATATAAAGAGCTGTCCAGTCCTCACTTTCCATTCTTGAGAGATCTTTAAAAGCTTTGTTCTTGTGGACGACAAATTAGTTTCCATTCTGCAACCTCTATATTAGACGGGATGTGGCAAGCCTCTCGATACTTAGACAAGAGCTGTCCAGTCCTCACTTTCCATTCTTGAGATCTTTAAAAAGTATTCTTGTGGTCGACAAATTGGTTTCCATTCTGCAACCACTATATTAGAGACGGGATATGGCAAGCCCTCTCGATACTTAGACAAGTGCTTTCCAGTCCTCACTTTCCATTCTTGAAAGATATTTAAAACATTCTTGTGGACGACAAATTAGTTTCCATTCTGCAACCTCTATATTAGAGACGGGATGTATGAAAAGCCTCTCTCGATACTTAGACAAGAACTTTCCAGTCCTCACTTTCCCATTCTTGAGATCTTTAAAGCATTCTTGGGACGACAAATTAGTTTCCATTCTGCAACCTCTATATTAGAGACGGATGTAGCAAACACTCTCGATATTAGACAAGAGCTTTCCAGTCCTCACTTTCATTCTTGAAAGATCTTTTAAAAGCATTCTTGTGGACGATAAATTGGTTTCCATTCTGCAACCTCTATATTAGAGACGGGATGTAGCAAGCCTCCTCGATACTTAGACAAAACTTTCCAGTCCTCCACTTTCCATTCCTTTTGAGATCTTAAAAGCATTCTTGTGGACGACAAATTGGTTTCATTCTGCAACCTCTATATTAGAGACGGATGTAGCAAGCCTGGATACTTAGACAAGAGCCGTCCAGTCCTCGCTTTCCATTCTTGAGAGATCTTCAAAAGCATTCTTGTGGACGACAAATTAGTTTCCATTCTGCAACCTCTATTAGAGACGGGATGTAGGAAAACTCTTGACACTTGAACAAGAGCTGTCCAGTCCTCACTTTTTCCATTCTTGAAAGATCTTAAAGCATTTCTTGTGGTCGACAAATTAGTTTCCATTCTGCAACCCTCTATATTAGAGACGGGATGTAGCAAACCTCTCGATAGCAGACAAGAGCTTTCCAGTCCTCACTTTCCATTCTTGAGAGATCTTAAAGCATTCTTGTGGACGACAAATTAGTTTCCATTCCAGCAACCTCTATATTAGGAGACGGGATGTAGCAAGCCTCTCGATACTTAGACAGAGCTTTCCAGTCCTCACTTTCCATTCTTGAAAGATCTTTAAAAGCATTCTTGGACGACAAATTGGTTCCATTCTTTAGCCTCTATATTAGAGACTGGGATGTAGCAAGCCTCTCGATACTTAGACAAGAGCTTTCCAGTCCTCACTTTCCATTCTTGAGATCTTTAAAAGCATTTCCGTGGACGACAAATTAGTTTCCATTCTGCAACCTCCTATATTAGAGATGGGATGTAGCAAACCTCCGATACTTTAGATAAAGCTGTCCAGTCCTCACTTTCCATTCTTGAGAGATCTTTAAAAAGCATTCTTGTGGTCGACAAATTAGTTTCATTCTGCAACCTCTATATTAGAGACGGGATAGCAAGCCTCTCGATACTTGTAGACAACTGTCCAGTCCTCACTTTTCCATTCTTGAGATCTTTAAAAGATTCTTGTGGTTTAGATAAATTAGTTTCATTCTGCAACCTCTATATTATAGACGGGATGTAGCAAGCCTCGATACTTGAACAAGAGCTGTCAGTCCGCCTTTTTCCATTCTTGAGAGATCTTTAAAAGATTCTTGGTGGACGACAAATTGGTTTCCATTCCGCAACCTCTATATTAGAGAGACGGTATCTTAATCCTCTCGATACTAGACAAGAGCTCTCCAGTTCTCACTTTCCATTCTTGAAGACCTTTAAAAGCATTCTTGTGGTCGACAAATTGGTTTCCATTCCGCAACCTCTATATTAGAGACGGGATGTAGCAAGCCCTTAGGGGATACCCTGACAAGTGCTGTCCACTCCTTTTCCATTCTTGAAAGATCTTTAAAAAGCATTCTTGTATTCGACAAATTAGTTTCCATTCTGCAACCTCTATATTATAGACGGGATGTAGCAAAGCCTCTCGATAATTAGACAATAGTCCTCTTTCCATTCAGAATCATTCTTGTGGTCCTCATTCTTTAACCCATTAGACAGGATGTGAGAGATTCAACTTTCCATTCTTGTGGTCGACAAATTAGTTTCCATTCTGCAACCTCTATATTTATAGACGGGATGCTTAAGCCTCTCGAAATTTCTAGACAAGAGCTTTCCAGTCCTCACTTTCCATTCTTGAGAGATCTTTAAAGCTTGCATTCTTGTGGACGACAAATTAGTTTCCATTCTGCAACCTCTATATTATTAGAGACGGGATGTAAAGCCTCTCGATACTTAGACAAGTCTGTCCAGTCCTCCTTTCCATTCTTGAGAGATCTTTAAAAGCATTCTTGTGGTCGACAAATTAGTTTCATTCTGCAACCTCTATTAGAGACGGTTGTGTGTGGCCTCTGATACTTAGACAAGAGCTTTCCAGTCCTCACTTTCCATTCTTGAAAGATCTTGCACCTCGTGGTCCCCAAAGTTAGTTTCCACATTCTGCAACCTCTATATTAGAGACGGGATGTAGCAAACCTCTCGATACTTAGACAAGAGCTTTCCAGTCCTCCTTTCCATTCTTGAACTTTTCCATTCTTTGTTGAAAGATCTAACCTCTAAAAGACGGGATGTAAACTTCTTGTGGACGATCTTAAAAAATTTTGGTCGACAAATTAGTTTCCATTCTGCAACCTCTATATTAGAGACGGGATGCAAGCCTCTCTGATACTTAGACAAGAGCTTTCCAGTCCTCACTTTCCATTCTTTTGGAGAGATCTTTAAAAAGCATTCTTGTGGACGACAAATTAGTTTCCATTCTAAACTCTATATTAGAGGACGGGATGTAGCAAGCCTCTCTGATACTGGGGACAAGAGCTGTCCAGTCCTCACTTTCCATTCTGAGAGATCTTTAAAAGCATTCTTTGTGGACGATAAATTAGTTTCCATTCTGCAACCTCCAAAGACCATAGCCTCTAGAGACGGGCTTTTGATCCTCACTTTCCATTCTTCGAGAGGTCTTTAAAGCATTCTTGTGGACGTAAATTAGTTTATTCTGACAAGAGACGGGATTCCAGTCCTAGACTTTCCATTCATTCTTGAGATCTTTAAAAAGCATTCTTGTGGACGACAAATTAGTTCCATTCTGCAACCCTATATTAGAGAACGGGACCTTTAGCAAGCCTCTCGATACTTAGACAAAGAGCTTTCCAGTCCTCACTTTCCATTCTTGAGATCTTTAAAACATTCTTGGTCGACAAATTAGTTTCCATTCTGCAACCTCTATATTAGAGACGGATGTGTAAACCTCTCTGATACTTAGACAAGAGCTCAGTCCTCGCTTTCCATTCTTGAGAAGATCTTTAAAAGCATTCTTGTGGTCGACAAATTCAGTTTCCATTTCAACCTCTGTATTAGAGACGGGATGCAGCAAGCCTCTCGATGATTCTAGGACAAGAGCTTCCAGTCCTCACATTCCATTCTTGAGAGATCTTTAAAAAGCATTCTTAATGACGACAAATTAATTTCCATTCTGCAACCTCTATATTAGAGACGGACTTATGACCTCTCGAAACTTAGACAAGAGCTTTCCAGTCCTCCTTTCCATTCTTGAGAGATCTTTAAAGCATTCTTGTGGTCGCCTCTATATTAGTTTCTCATTCTTGACAAGTCCTCACTTTCCATTCTTATTAAAGAGACGACAAATTGGATTCTGCAACCTCATAGCAAGGATGTAAACTCTCGATACTTAGACAAGAGTCCTCACTGCATTCTTGAGCCCCACTTTAAAGATCTTTAAAAGCATTCTTGTGGAAAAAATTGGTTCCATTCTGCAACCTTATCTATACGGGATGTAGAAAGCCTCTCGATACTTAGACAAGAGCTGTCCAGTCCTCCACTTTCCATTCTTGAGAGATCTTTAAAAGCATTCTTGTGGACGACAAATTGGTTTCCATTCTGCAACCTCTATATTAGAGACGGATAGCATGCCTCTCGATACTTAGACAAGAGCTGTCCAGTCCTCACTTTTCCATTCTTGAGATCTTTTAAAAGCATTCTTCTTGTGGACGACAAATTATTTTCCATTCTGCAACCCTCTATATTAGAGACGGATGTAGCAAACACTCTGGATACTTAGACAAGAGCTGTCAGTCCTCACTTTCCATTCTTGAGAGATCTTTTAAAAAGCATTCTTGTGGTCGACAAATTAGTTTCCATTCTGCAACTTCTATATTAGAGACGGACAGCAAGCCTCTCGATACTTAGCAAAGAGCTTTCAGTCCTCACTTTCCATTCTTTTTGAGATCTTTTAAAAGCATTCTTGTGGACGACAAATTAGTTTCCATTCTACCCAACCTCTATATTAGAGACGGGATGTAGCAATTACTCTCAAATACTTGAACAAGAGCTTTCCAGTCCTCACTTTCCATTCTTGAGATCTTAAAAAGCATTCTTGTATTGACAAATTAGTTTCCATTTCATTCTGCAAAGCCTCTCGATACTTAGAGACGTCCTCCTTTCCATTCTTGGATCTTGTATTCTTGCTGGTCATTCAAAAGTTCTCAACCTCTATGTTAGAGACAAGAGCTTTCCAGTCCTCACTTTCCATTCTTAAAGATCTTTAAAAGCATTCTTGTGGACGACAAATTAATTTCCATTCTGCAACTCTATATTAGAGACGGGATGTAGCAAGCCTCTCGATACTTAGACAAGAGCTTTCCAGTCCTCACTTTCCATTTTGAGAGATCTTTTTAAAAAAGCATTCTTGTGGACGACAAATTAGTTTCCATTCTGCAACCTCTATATTAAAGACGGGATGTAGCAAGCCTCTCGATACTTAGACAAAGGTTTCCAGTCCTCACTTTTCCATTCTTGGTAGATCTTTTAAAGCATTCTTGTGACGACAAATTAGTTTCCATTCTTCAACCCTCTATATTAGAGACAGGATGGCAAGCCACTCTCGATACTTAGACAAGAGCTCCAGTCCTCACTTTCCATTCTTGAGAGATCTTTAAAGCATTCTGTGGTCGACAAATTAGTTTCCATTCTGCAACCTCTATATTATAGACGGGATGTAGCAAGCCTCTGATACTAGAAAAGAGCTTTCCAGTCCCTCACTTTTCCATTCTTGAGAGATCTTTAAAAACATTCTGTGGACGACAAATTAGTTTCCATTCTGCAACCTCTTATATTAGAGACGGGATGTAGCAAGCCTCTCCTTCTCGACTCCTTTCCATTCTTGAAGACTTTAAAAGCATTCTTGTGGACATTAAATTAGTTTCCAGTCCTCACTTTCCATTCTTGACTGAGACTCTTTCATTCTTAAAAGCATTCTTGTGGTCGACAAATTAGTTTTCCATTCTGCAACCTCTATATTAGAGGCGGATGTAGCAAACCTCTCGATACTTAGACAAGAGCTGTCAGTCCTCACTTTCATTTTTGAAAGATCTTTAAAAGCATTCTTGTGGGTCGACAAAATTAGTTTCCATTCTGCAACCTCTATATTAGAGACGGGATGGCAAGCCTCTCGATACTTAGACAAGAGCTTTCCAGTCCCACTTTCCATTCTTGAAAGATCTTTTAAAAGCATTCTTGTGGACGACAAATTAGTTTCCATTCTGCAACCTCTATATTAGAGACGGGATGTAGCAAGCCTCTCGATACTTAGACAAAAACTTTCCAGTCCTCACTTTCCAATTCTTGAGAGATCTTTAAAGCATTCTTGTGGACGACAAATTAGTTTCCATTCTGCAACCTCTATATTAGAGACGGGACAGCAAGCCTCTCGATACTTAGACAAGAGCTTTCCAGTCCTCACTTTTCTTCCATTCTTGAGAGATCTTTAAAAAGCATTCTTGTGGTCGACAAATTAGTTTCCATTCTGCAAACCTCTATATTAGAGACGGATGTATCAAGCCTCTCGATACTTAGACAAGAAGAGCTTTCCCAGTCCCTCACTTTCCATTCTTGAGAGATCTTTAAAGACATTCTTGTGGACGACAAATTAGTTTCCATTCTGCAACCTCTATATTGGGAGCAGGATGTAGCAAGCCTCTCGATACTTAGGGGACAGCAGCTGTCCAGTCCTCACTTTCCATTCTTGAGAGATCTTTAAAAAGCATTCTTGTGGACGACAAATTAGTTTTCCATTCTGGGTAACCCTCTATATTAGACAGGATGTAGCAAGCCTCTCGATACTTAGACAAGAGCTGTCCATTCCTCACTTTCCATTCTTTTGAGAGATCTTTAAAGCATTCTTGTGGGTCGACAAATTGGTTTTCCATTCTGCAACCTCTATATTAGAGACGGATGTAGCAATCCTCTCGATACTTAGGACAAGAGCTGTCCAGTTCTCACTTTCCATTCTTGAAAGATATTTAAAAGCATTTTTGTGGACGACAAATTAGTTCCATTCTGCAACCTCTATATTAGAGACGGGATGTAGCAGTTCTCTCGATACTTAGACAAGTGCTGTCCAGTCCTCACTTTCCATTCTTGAGAGATCTTTAAAAGCATTCTTGTGGTCGACAAATTAGTTTCAATCTGCAACCTCTATATTAGGACAGGATGTAGCAAGCCTCTCGATAATTAGACAGAAGCTTTCAGTCCTCCTTTCCATTCTTGAGAATCAAAAGCATTCTTGTGGTCGACAAATTAGTTTCCATTCTGCAACCTCTATATTAGAGACGGGATGTAGCAAGCCTCTCCGATACTAGGACAAGAGCTTTCCAGTCCTCACTTTCCATTCTTGGAAAAAGATCTTTAAAAGCATTCTTGTGGATTTACAAATTATTTCTATCTGCAACTCTATATTAGAGACGGGATGGCAAGCCTCGATACTTAGGACAAGAGCTTTCCAGTCCCTCACTTTCCATTCTTGAGATCTTAAAAGCATTCTTGGTCGAGCAAATTAGTTTCCATTCTGCAACCTCTATATTAGAGACGGATGTAGCAAGCCTCTGATACTAGACAAGAGCTCTGTCCTCACTTTCCATTCTGAGATCTTAAAAGCATTCCTTGTGGACGACAAATTAGTTTCCATTCTGCAACTCTATATTAGAGACGGGATGTGTTCTCCGTAGAGATACTTAGACAAGAGCTGTCCAGTCCTCACTTTCCATTCTTGAGATCTTTAAAGCATTTGTGGACGACAAATTAGTTTCCATTCTTCTATACAGACGGGTGCATGCCTCTCGATACTTAGAAATTCCAGTCCTTTCCATTCTTGAGATCTTTAAAAGCATTCTTGTGGTCTAAATTAGTTTCCATTCTGACCTCTATAATAGAAACGGGATGTAGCAAGCCTCTCGATACTTAGACAAGAGCTTTCCAGTCCTCACTTTCCATTCTTGAGAGATCTTTAAAAGCATTCTTGTGGTCGACAAATTAGTTTCCATTCTGCAAATCCCTATATTAGAGACGGGATGGCAAGCTCGAAACTTAGACAAGAGCTTTCCAGTCCTCACTTTCCATTCTTGAGAGATCTTTAAAGCATTCTTGTGGACGACAAATTTCTTTTTCCATTCTGCAACCTCTATATTAGAGACGGATGTTCTCGATATTCTGCACCAGTCCTCACTTTCCATTCTTGAGATCTTTAAAGCATTCTTGTGATGACAAATTAGTTTCATTCCAACCCTATTAGAGACGGAGCCTCTAGACAAGAGCTTCCAGTCCTCACTTTCCATGAGACTTTAAAAGGATACTTAGACAAGAGCTTTCCAGTCCTCACTTTCCATTCTTGAGAGATCTTTAAAAGCATTCTTGTGGACGACAAATTAGTTTCCATTCTGCAACCTCTATATTAGAGACGGGATGTAGCAAGCCTCTCGATACTTAGACAAGAGCTGTCCAGTCCTCACTTTCCATTCTTGAGAGATCTTCCTTGGTCAGAAAAAAACATTCTTGCAACTCTATATTAGAGACGGGACGACAAAATTCCAGTTTCATTCTGCAACCTTTAAAATATTAGAGACGCAACTTCTATATTAGAGATGGGATAGCAAGCCTCTCGATACTTAGACAAGAGCTTTCCAGTCCTCCACTTTCCATTCTTGAAAGATCTTTAAAAGCATTCTTGTGGACGACAAATTAGTTTCCATTCTGCAACCTCTATATTAGAGACGGATGTTAGCAACCCTCTCGATACTTAGACAAGAGCTTTCCAGTCCTCACTTTCCATTCTTGAGAGATCTTTAAAAGCATTTCTTGTGGTCGACAAATTAGTTTCCATTCTGCAACCTCTATATTAGAGACGGGATGTAGCAAGCCTCTCGATACTTAGACAAAGCTTTCCAGTCCCTCACTTTCCATTCTTGAGAGATCTTTTAAAAGCATTCTTGTGGACGACAAATTAGTTTCCATTCTGCAACCTCTATATTAGAGAGGGATGCATGGCAAGCCTCTGATACTTAGACAAGAGCTTCCCCAGTCCTCACTTTCCATTCTTGAGATCTTTAAAAAGCATTCTTGTGGTTGACAAATTAGTTTCATTCTGCAACCTCTATATTAGAGACGGACAAAGCCTCTCGATATTCTAGACAAGAGCTTTCCAGTCCTCACTTTCCATTCTTGAGAGATCTTAAAAGCATTCTTGTGGACGACAAATTAGTTTCCCATTCTGCAACTCTATATTAGAGACGGGATGTAGCAAGCCTCTCGATACTTAGACAAGAGCTTTCCAGTCCTCACTTTCCATTCTTGAGAGATCTTTTTAAAAAAGCATTCTTGTGGACGACAAATTAGTTTCCATTCTATATTAAAGACGGAACCTCTATATTAGACAAGAGTTTCCAGTCTCACTTTCCACTTGGAAAGATTTTTAAAGCATTCTTGTAGACGATAAATTAGTTTCCATTCTTCAACCCTCATATTTAGACGGAAGAGGCTCTCGACATTTCAGACAAGAGCTCAGTAGTCCTCACTTTCCATTCTTGAGAGATCTTTAAAAGCATTCTTTGTGGTCGACAAATTAGTTTCCATTCTGCAACCTCTATATTATAGACGGGATGTAGCAAACCTCGATACTTAGACAAGAGCTGTCCAGTCCTCACTTTCCATTCTTGAGAGATCTTTAAAAAGCATTCTTGTGGACGACAAATTAGTTTCCATTCTGCAACCTCTTATATTAGAGACGGATGTAGCAAGCCTCTCGATATTTGGGGACAAGAGCTTTCCAGTCCTCACTTTCCATTCTTTGAGATCTTTAAAAGCATTCTTGTGGTCGACAAATTAGTTTCCATTCTGCAACCTATATTAGAGACGGATGAAAGGTTTCCGGGATACTTAGACAAGACCTTTCCAGTCCTCACTTTCCATTTTGAAAGACTTTAAAAGAATTCTTGTGGACCAAATTAGTTTCCATTCTGCAAACCTCTATTCCAAGTTCTTGATATTTGGGACAAGAGCTTCAGTCCTCTTTCCATTCTTGAAAGATCTTTTAAAAGTTCTTGTGGACGACAAATTAGTTTCCATTCTGCAACCTCTATATTAGAGACGGGATGTAGTGTTTCTCGATACTTAGGGACAAAGCTTTCCAGTCCTCCTTCATACTTTCCATTCTTGAGAGATCTTTAAAAGCATTCTTGTGGACGACAAATTAGTTTCCATTCTGCAACCTCTATATTAGAGACGGATGTAGCAAGGACTTAGACAAGAGCCGTCCAGTCCAGTTTCCATTCTGAGAGATCTTTTAAAACCTTGTATCGACAAATTAGTTTCATCTGCAAACCTCTATATTAGAGATGGATGTATCAAACCTCTCGATACTTAGACAAGAGCTTCAGTCCTCCTTTTCCATTCTTGAGAGATCTTTAAAAGCATTCTTGTGGACGACAAATTAGTTTCCATTCTGCAACCTCTATATTAGAGACGGGATGTAGCAAGCCTCTCGATACTTAGGGGACAAGAGCTTTCCAGTCCTCACTTTCCATTCTTGAGAGATCTTTAAAAGCATTCTTGTGGACGACAAATTAGTTTCCATTCTGCAACCTCCCTATATTAGACAAGAGCTTCCAGACGGGATGTGGGACGACAAAACCTCTCGATATATTAGAGACAAGAGCTTTCCAGTCCTCACTTTCCATTCTTGAAAGATCTTAAACGCATTCTTGTGGACGACAAATTCATTTCCATTCTGCAACCTCTAGACAGAGACGGGATGCAGCAAGCCCTCGATATTTTCAGACAAGAGCTTTCCAGTCCCTCACTTCCATTCTTGAGAGATCTTAAAAGCATTCTTGTGGCCGACAAATTAGTTTCCATTCTGCAGTCCTCTATTAGAGACGGGATGTAGCAAGCCTCTGATACTTAGACAAGAGCTCTCCAACCTCACTTTCCATTCTTGAGAGATCTTTAAAAGCATTCTTGTGGACGACAAATTAGTTTCCATTCCAAACTCTATTAGAGACGGATGTAGCAAGCCTCTCGATACTTGTATGTTATTTTCGTCCAGTCCTCACTTTCCATTCTGAGAGATCTTTAAAAGCATTCTTGTGGACGACAAATTAGTTTCCATTCTGCAACCTCTATATTAGAGACGGATGGCAGCCTTCCTGATACTTAGACAAGAGCTCTAGTCCCTCACTTTCCATTCTTGAGAGATCTTTTAAAAGCATTCTTGTGGGACGACAAATTAGTTTCCATTCTGCAACCCTATATTAGAGACGGATGTAGCAAGCTCTCGATACTTAGACAAGAGTGTCCAGTCCACTTCCCATTTGAGAGATCTTTAAAAGCATCTTTGTGGACGATAAATTAGTTTCCCATTCTAAAAACCTCTATATTAGAGACGGGATGCAGTAAGCTCCTGATACTTAGACAAGAGCTTCAGTCCTCACTTCTCCATTCTGAGAGATCTTTAAAGCATTCTTGTCGACAAATTAGTTTCCATTCTGCAACCTCTATATTAAAGACGGATGTAGTGCTTCCTCGATACTTAGACAAGAGCTTCCAGTCCCTCACTTTCCATTCTTGAGAGATCTTTAAAAGCATTCTTGTGGACGACAAATTAGTTTCCCTCTGCAACCCCATATTAGAGACGGATGTAGCAAGCCTGCAGTCGATACTTCCATTCTTGGAGAGATCTTTAAAGAGCTTTGGTCGACAAATTAGTTTCCATTTGCAACCCTATATTCTTGAGAGCCTCTCGATACTTAGACAAGAGCCTTCCAGTCCTCACTTTCCATTCTTGAGAGATCTTTTAAAAGCATTCCTTGTGGACGACAAATTCGTTTCCATTCTGCAACCCCTATATTAGAGACGGGATGTAGTCTTCCGATGGTTAGACAAGAGCTTTCCAGTCCCTCACTTTCCATTCTTTTTGAGAGATCTTAAAAGCATTCTTGTGGACGAAAAATTAGTTTCCATTCTGGCAACCCTATATTAGAGACGGATGTAGCAAGCCTGATACTTAGACAAGAGCTTTCCAGTCCTACCTTCCATTCTTTGAAAGATCTTTTAAAAGCATTCCTGGTGGACGACAAATTAGTTTCCATTCTGCAACCTCTATAGAGAAAGACGGATACTTAGACAAGAGCTTTCAGTCCTCATCACTTTCCATTCTTGAAAGATCTTTTTCCCAGAGTTTCCATTCTGCAACTATATTAGAGACGGGATTTCCAGTCCTTAGACAAAAGCTTTCCAGTCCTCTGAGAGATCTTTTAAAGTAATTTTCAGGACGACAAATTAGTTTCCATTCTGCAACCTTATATTAGAGAGACGGATGTAGTGCTTCTGATACTTAGACAAGAGCTGTCCAGTCCTCACTTTCCATTCTTGAGAGATCTTTTCAGCATTCTTGTGGACGACAAATTAGTTTCATTCTGCAACCTCTATATTAGACGGGATGTAGCAAGCCTCGATACTTAGACAAGAGCTTTCCAGTCCTCCTTTCCATTCTTGAGAATCTTTAAAAGCATTCTTGTGTGATGTAAATTGTTTCCATTCTGCAACCTCTATATTAGAGACGGGATGTAGCAAGCCTCTCGATATTTAGACAAGAGCTTTCCAGTCCTCCTTTCACTTTCCATTCTGAGAGATCTTTAAAAGCATTCTTGTGGTCGACAAATTAGTTTCCATTCTGCAACCACTATATTAGAGACGGGATGAAAGCCTCTCGGATACTTAGACAAAAGAGCTTTCCAGTCCTCACTTTCCATTCTTGAGAGATCTTTAAAAGCATTCTGCTGGACGACAAATTAGTTTCCATTCTGCAACCTCTATATTAGAGACGGGATGTAGCAAGGCATCTGGATACTTAGACAAGAGCTTTCCAGTCCTCACTTTCCATTCTTGAAAGATCTTTAAAAAATTCTTGTGGACGTAAATTGGGGTTTCCCATTCTGCAACCTCTATATTATTAGAGACAGGATGTGTGAAAGCCTCTCGATACTTTTAGACAAGAGCTGTCCAGTCCCTCACTTTCCATTCTTTGAGAGATTTTTAAAAGCATTCTTGTGGACGACAAATTAGTTTCATCTGCAACCCTCTATATTAAAGACGGGATGTAGCAAGCCCTCTCGATACTTGAGGGACAAGAGTCAGTCCTCACTTTCCATTCTTGAGAGATCTTTAAAAGCATTCTTGGACGACAAATTAGTTTCCATTCTGCAACTCCTCTATATTAGAGACGGATGTAAGCATCTCGATACTTAGACAAGAGCTGTCCATTCCTCACTTCCATTCTTGAGAGATCTTTAAAAAGCATTCTTGTGGTCGACAAATTAAGATTTCCGTTCTCAACCTCTATTATAGGGCGGGATGTAACAAGCCTCCGATATTTAGACCCTCAGTCCCTTTCCATTCTTGAGAGATCTTTAAAAGCATTCTTGTGGACGACAAAATTAGTTTCCATTCTGCAACCTCTATATTAGAGACGGGATGGCAAGCCCTCTCGATACTTAGACAAAGCTTTCCATTCCTCACTTTTCCATTCTTGAGAGATCTTTAAAAGCATTCTTGTGGTCGACAAATTAGTTTCCATTCATTGAAAAAAAAAGGACAAGTCTCTAACAGACAAGGCTGTATATTAGAGACGGGACGACAAATTAAGATTTCCATTCGCAACCTCTATATTAGAACAAGAGCCTCTCGATACTTAGTTAAGTCCCTCACTTTCCATTCTTGAAAGATCTTAAAAGCATTCTGCTGGTCCAGTTTCCATTCTGCAACCTCTATACTTTCTCGGATACTTGACAAGAGCTTTGAGACTTTCCATTCTTGAAGATCTTTAAAGCATTCCCAGGGACGACAAATTAGTTTCCATTCTGCAACCTCTATATTAGAGACGGGATGTAGCAAGCCCCGGATATTTCAGACAAAAGCTTTCCAGTCCACTTTCCATTTTGAGAGATCTTAAAAGCATTCTTGTGGTCGACAAATTAGTTTCCATTCTGCAACCTCTATATTAGAGACGGGATGTAACAAGCCTCTCGATACTTAGACAAGAGCTTTCCAGTCCTCACTTTCCATTCTTGAGAGATCTTTAAAAGCATTCTTGTGACGACAAATTAGTTTCCATTCTGCAACCTCTATATTAGAGACGGATGTAGCAAACTCCTCGATACTTAGACAAGAGCTTTCCATTCCTCACTTTCCATTCTTGAGAGATCTTAAAAGCATTTTGTGGACGACAAATTAGTTTCCATTCTGCAACTCTATATTAGAGACGGGATGTAGCAAGCCTCTGATGCTTAGACAAGAGCTTTCCAGTCCTCACTTTCCATTCTTGAAAGATCTTAAAAGCATTCTTGTGGACGACAAATTAATTTCCATTCTGCAACCTCTATATTAGAGACGGATGTAGCAAGCCTCTCTCGATACTTAGACAAGAGCTTTCCAGTCCTCACTTTCCATTCTTTGAGAGATCTTTAAAAGCATTCTTGTGGTCGACAAATTAGTTTCCATTCTGCAACCTCTATATTAGAGACGGATGTGCACCTCCTGATACTTAGACAAGAGCTTTCCAGTCCTCACTTTCCATTCTTGAGAGATCTTTAAAAAGCATTCTTGTGGACGACAAATTTGTTTTCATTCTGCAACCTCTATATTAGAGACGGGATGTAGCAAGCCTCTCGATACTTAGACAAGTGCTGTCCAGTCCTCACTTTCCATTCTTGAGAGATCTTTAAAAGCATTCTTGTGGTCGACAAATTAGTTTCCATTCTGCAACCTCTATATTAGAGACGGTATGTAGCAAGCCTCTCGATACTTAGACAAGTGCTTTCCAGTCCTCACTTTCCATTCTTGAGAGATCTTTAAAAGCATTCTTGTGGACGATAAATAATAGGATTTCCATTCTGCAACCTCCTCACTTTATTAGAGACGGGATGGACGACAAAAGTTTCCATTCCTGGATAGCAAATATACTTAGACAAAAGCTTTCCAGTCCTCACTTTCCATTCTTGAGAGATCTTTAAAAAGCATTCTTGTGGACGACAAATTAGTTTCCATTCTGCAACCTCTATATTAGAGACGGGATGTAGCAAGCCCTCTCGATACTTAGACAAAAGCTTTCCAGTCCTCACTTTCCATTCTTGAGAGATCTTTAAAAGCATTCTTGTGGACGACAAATTAGTTTCCATTCTGCAACCTCTATATTAGAGACGGATGTAGCAAGCCTCTCGATACTTAGGACAAGAGCTTTCCAGTCCCTCCTTTCCATTCTTGAGAGATCTTTAAAAGCATTCTTGTGGACGACAAATTAGTTTCCATTCTGCAACCTCTATATTAGAGACGGGATGTAGCAAGCCTCCTGATACTTAGACAAGAGCTGTCAGTTCTCACTTTCCATTCTTGAGAGATCTTAAAGCATTCTTGTGGACGACAAATTAGTTTCCATTCTGCAACCTCTATATTAAAGACGGGATGTAGCAAGCCTCTCGATACTTTAGACAAGAGCTTTCCAGTCCTCATTTTCCATTCTTGAGAGATCTTTAAAAGCATTCTTGTGGACGACAAATTAGTTTCCATTCTGCAACCTCTATATTAGAGACGGGATGTAGCAACCTCTCGATACTTAGACAAGAGCTTTCCAGTCCTCACTTTCCATTCTTGAGAGATCTTTAAAAGCATTCTTGTGGTCGACAAATTAGTTTCCATTCTGCAACCTCTATATTATAGACGGGATGTAGCAAAGCCTCTCGATACTTAGACAAGAGCTTTCCAGTCCTCACTTTTTCCATTCTTGAGATCTTTAAAAGCATTCTTGTGGTCGACAAATTAGTTTCCATTCTGCAACCTCTATATTAGAGACGGATGTAGCAAGCCTCTCGATACTTAGACAAGAGCTTTCCAGTCCTCACTTTCCATTCTTGAGAGATCTTTAAAAGCATTCTTGTGGACGACAAATTAGTTTCCATTCTGCAACCTCTATATTAGAGACGGATGTAGCAAGCCTCTCGATACTTAGACAAGTCTTTCCAGTCCTCCTTTCCATTCTTGAAAGATCTTTAAAAGCATTCTTGTGGACGACAAATTAGTTTCCATTCTGCAACCTCTATATTAGAGACGGGATGTAGCAAGCCTCTCGATACTTAACCAAGAGCTTTCCAGTCCTCACTTTCCATTCTTGAAAGATCTTTAAAGCATTCTTGTGGACGACAAATTAGTTTCCATTCTGCAACCTCTATATTAGAGAGGGGGATTTCCAGCAAGCCTCTCGATACTTGAGACGGACAAGAGCTTAGACAAGAGCGTCCAGTCCCTCACTTTCCATTCTTGAGAGATCTTTAAAAGCATTCTTGTGGACGACAAATTAGTTTCCATTCTGCAACCTCTATATTAGAGACAAGAGCTTTGTCTCCTTTCCATTCTTGGATCTTTAAAAGCATTCTTGTGGACGACAAATTAGTTCCATTCTGCAACCTCTATATTAGGGAACGGGATGCTGTATGCCTCTCGATACTTAGACAAGATGTCCAGTCCTCACTTTCCATTCTTGAGAGATCTTTAAAAGCATTCTTGTGGACGACAAATTAGTTTCCATTCTGCAACCTCTATATTAGAGACGGGATGTAGCAAACCTCTTGATACTTAGACAAAAGCTTTCCAGTCCTCACTTTCCATTCTTGAGAGATCTTTAAAAGCATTCTTGTGGACGACAAATTAGTTTCCATTCTGCAACCTCTATATTAGAGACGGGATGTAGCAAGCCTCTCGATACTTAGACAAGAGCTGTCCAGTCCTCATTTTCCATTCTTGAGAGATCTTTAAAAGCATCTTTGTGGTCGACAAATTAGTTTCCATTCTGCAACCTCTATATTAGAGACGGATGGCAAGTATCTCGATACTTAGACAAGAGCCGTCCATTCCTCACTCTTCCATTCTTGAGGAGATCTTAAAAGCATTCTTTGTGGGACGACAAATTAGTTTCCATTCTGCAACCTCTATATTAGACGGGACGGATGTAGCAAGCCTCTGATATTAGGACAGAGCTGTCCAGCTGTCCTTGAGAGAGTCCTGACGACAAATTAGTTTCCATTCTGCAACCTCTATATTAGAGACGGAGAGCCCTCTCGATTTAGACAAAAGCATTCTTGAGAGATCTTAAAAGGTCGACAAATTAGTTTCCATTCTGCAACTTATATTAGAGACGGATGTAGCAAGCCCCCCTGATTAATTAGACAAGAGCCGTCCAGTCCTCACTTTCCATTCTTGAGAGAACTTTAAAGCATTCTGTGGTCGACAAATTAGTTTCCCATTCTGCAACCCTCTATATTAGAGACGGGATGTAGTAAGCCCTTGATATTTCTTAGATAAGAGCTTTCCAGTCCCTCACTTTCCATTCTTGAGAGATCTTTAAAAGCATTCTTGTGGTCGACAAATTAGTTTCCATTCTGCAAATCTATAATAGAGAGACGGATGTAGCAAGCCGATCTCGATTTAGACAAGAGCTTCCAGTCCTCACTTTCCATTCTTGAGAGATCTTTAAAAGCATTCTTGTGGTCGACAAATTAGTTTCCATTCTGCAACTCTATATTAGAGACGGATGTAGCAAGCCTCTCGATACTTAGACAAGAGCTTTCCAGTCCTCACTTTCCATTCTTGAAAGATCTTTTAAAGCATTCTTGTGGACGACAAATTAGTTTCCATTCTGCTATATTAGACGTAATGTAGTGTTCTCTCGATATTATAGACAAGATGTCCAAGCCTCACTTTCCATTCTTGAGAGATCTTAAAAGCTTTCCAGTCCGACTTTCCATTATATTGAGAGATCTTAAAAAAAGCATTCTTGTTGGCCATTCTTGTACAAATTAGTTTCCATTCTGCAAACTCATCTATATTAGAGACGGATGTAGCAAGCCCCTGGATACTTAGACAAGAGTTTCCAGTCCTCACTTTCCATTCTTTTTGAAAGATCTTTAAAGCATTCTTGTGGACGACAAATTAGTTTCCATTCTGCAACCTCTATATTAGAGACGGGATGTAGCTTCTCGATACTTAGACAAGTGCTTTCCAGTCCTCACTTTCCATTCTTGAGAGATCTTTAAAAAGCATTCTCTTGGTGGTCGACAAATTAGTTTCATTTGGCAACCATTCTGCAAGTGCCCAGTCCTATATTAGAGACGTAAAAGCATCTTTGTAGATAAAAGCCATTCTGCGATATATTAGAGACAAGATTACTTAGACTTCCAGTCCTCACTTTCCATTCTTGAGAGATCTTAAAAGCATTCTTGTGGTCGACAAATTAGTTTCCATTCTGCAACCTCTATATTAGAGACGGGATGTAGCAAGTGTCTCCTGATACTTAGATAAGAGCTTTCCAGTCCTCACTTTCCATTCTTGAGAGATCTTTAAAAGCATTCTCTTGGACGACAAATTAGCCCATTCTGCAACCCCATATTAGAGACGGAATGTAGCATGCCTCTCGATACTTTAGACAAGAGTTGTCCAGTCCTCACTTTCCATTCTTGAGAGATCTTTTTAAAGCCATCTTCTTGTGGACGACAAATTAGTTTCCATTCTGCAACCTCTATATTAGAGACGGATGGCAAGCCCTCGATACTTAGATGAGCGTCCAGTCCTCACTTTCCATTCTTAAAGATCTTTTAAAAAGCATTCTTGTGGACGACAAATTAGTTTCCATTCTGCAACCTCTATATTATAGACGGATGTAGCAAGTCTTCCTGATACTTAGACAAGAGCTTTCCAGTCCTCACTTTCCATTCTTGAGAGATCTTAAAAGCATTTTGTGGGTCAATTAGACAAATTAGTTTCCATTCTGCAACCAGTCCTATCATTCTTGAGAGATCTTTAAAGACTTGTGGGATGTTTCCATTCTGCAACCCTATATTATAGAAGCCTCCGATACTTAGACAAGAGCTGTCCAGTCCTCACTTTCCATTCTTGAGAGATCTTTAAAGCATTCTTTTGACGACAAAGTTTCCATTCTGCAACCTCTGCAAGACGGATTTAGACAAGAGCTTCCAGATACTTGAGAGACAATTCTTGTGGTCTGTCCAGTCCTCTATATTAGAGACGGATGGTGTTTCCATTCTAGACAAGAGACTTTCCATTTAAAAGAAAGCATTTGTGGACGACAAATTAGTTTCATTCTGCAACCTCTATATATTAGAGACGGATGGTAAGCCTCTCGATACTTCTAGATAAGAGCTTCCAGTCCTCACTTTCCATTCTTGAGAGATCTTTAAAAGCATTCTGTGGTCGACAAATTAGTTTCCATTCTGCAACCTCTATATTAGAGACGGGATGTAGCAACCTCTCCTCTAGACAGATATTTACTTTCCATTCTTGAAGATCTTTAAAAGCATTCTTTCACAGTTTCCTGCAACCTCTATATTAGAGACGGGATTCCATTAGACTGCTGTCCAGTCCCTCCTTTCCATTCTTTAAAAGCATTCTTGTGGTCGACAAATTAGTTTCCATTCTGCAACCTCTATATTAGAGACGGGATGTAGCAAGCCCTCGATATTTAGACAAGAGCTTCCAGTCCTCACTTTCCATTCTTGAGAGATTCTTGTGGACGACAAATTAGCATTCTTGTGGTCGACAAATTAGTTTCCATTCTGCAACCTCATTAAATTAGTTTATATTAGAGACGGGATGCGGACAAGAGCTTTCAGTCCTCACTTTCCATTCTTGAGAGATCTTTAAAAAGCATTCTTGTGGACGACAAATTAGTTTCCATTCTGCAACCTCTATATTAGAGACGGGATGTAGCATGCCTCAGCTGTCCAGACTTTTTCCATTCTTGAGAGATCTTTAAAAGCATTCTTGTGGTCGACAAATTAGTTTCCATTCTGCAACCTCTATATTGAAGACGGATGTAGCAAGCCTCTCGATACTTAGACAAGAGCTTTCCAGTCCTCACTTTTCCATTCTTGAGAGATCTTTAAAAGCATTCTTGTGGACGACAAATTAGTTTCCATTCTGCAACCTCTATATTAGAGACGGGATGTAGCAAGCCTCTCCGATACTTAGACAAGAGCTTTCCAGTCCTCACTTTTCCATTCTTGAAAGATCTTTAAAAGCATTCTTGTGGACGACAAATTAGTTTCCATTCTGCAACCTCTATATTAGAGACGGGATGTAGCAAGCCTCTCGATACTTAGACAAGAGCTTTCCAGTCCTCACTTTCCATTCTTGAGAGATCTTTTAAAAGCATTCTTGTGGACGACAAATTAGTTTCCATTCTGCAACCTCTATATTATAGACGGGATGTAAGCCTCTCGATACTTAGACAAGAGATCTTTTCTTGTGGTCATTAGTTTCCTGCACTTTCCATTCCATTCCTTTGAGAAGATCTTTAAAAGCATTCTTGTGGACGACAAATTAGTTTCCATTCTGCAACCTCTATATTAGAGACGGGATGTAGCATGCCTCTCGATACTTAGACAAGAGCTTTCCAGTCCTCACTTTCCATTCTTGAGAGAGAGATTCTTGGTCGACAAATTATTTCCATTCTGCAACCTCTATATTAGAGGACGGATGGTCGATACTTAGAAATTCCAGTTTCCATTCATTTTGGGACGACAAATTAGTTTCCATTCTGCCTCTATATTAGAGACGGGATGTAGCAAGCCTTTCGATACTTAGACAAGAGACAAATTAATTTCCATTCTTCCAGTCCTCACTTTCCATTCTTTGAGATCTTTAAAAGCATTCTTGTGGTCGACAAATTAGTTTCCATTCTGCAACCTCTATATTAGAGACGGATGTGGAGAAAATAATTTCCATTCTACGATACTTAGACAAGAGCCTCTTCCAGTCCCTCAGTTTCCTTTCCATTCTTGAGAGATCTTTAAAAGCATTCTTGTGGACGACAAATTAGTTTCCATTCTGCAACCTCTATATTAGAGACGGGATGTAAAACCTCCTCGATACTTAGACAAGAGCTGTCCAGTCACTTTCCATTCTTGAGAGATCTTTTAAAAGCATTCTTGTAACGACAAATTAGTTTCCATTCAGCAACCTCTATTAGAGACGGGATGTAGCAAGCCTCTCGATACTTGTCCAGTCCTCACTTTCCATTCTTGAGAGATCTTTAAAAAGCATTCTTGTGGTCGACAAATTAGTTTCATTCTGCAACCCTCTATATTAGAGACGGGATGGCAAGCTCTCGATACTTAGACAAGAGCTTTCAGTCCTCACTTTTCCATTCTTGAGAGATCTTTAAAGCATTTTGTGGACGACAAATTAGTTTCCATTCTGGCAACCTCTATATTAGAGATGGGATCTAGCATTGTGGTGCAAATTAGTTTCCATTCTCGATATTAGACAAGAGCTGTCCAGTCCCTTTCCACTTTCCATTCTTGAGAGATCTTTAAAAAGCATTCTTGTGGACGACAAATTAGTTTCCATTCTGCAACCTCTATATTAGAGACGGGATGTAGCAAGCTTTCGATACTTTATTCTTGACAAGAGCTGTCCAGTCCTCACCTCTTTCCATTCTTGAGAGACTTTTCCTTTAAAAGCATTCTTGTGGTCGACAAATTAGTTTCCATTCTGCAACCTCTATATTAGAGACGGGGTGCAATGATACTTAGACAAGAAGTCCTCACTTTCCATTCTTGGAAAGATCTTTAAAAGATCGACAAATTAGTTTCCATTCTGACCTCCATATTAGAGACGGGATGTAGCTTCGATCTTAGACAGTCCAGTCCTCACTTTCCATTCTTGAGAGATCTTTAAAAGCATTCTTGTGGACGACAAATTAGTTTCCATTCTGCAACCTATATATTAGAGACGGGATGTAGCAAGCCTCTCGATACTTAGACAAGAGCTTTCCAGTCCTCACTTTCCATTCTTGAGAGATCTTTAAAAGCATTTTGTGGTCGACAAATTAGTTTCCATTCTGGTTTTCCATTCTGCAACCTCTATATTAGAGACGGGATGTAGCAAGCCTCTCGATACTTAGACAAGAGCTTTCCAGTCCTCACTTTCCATTCTTGAGAGATCTTTAAAAGCATTCTTGTGGTCGACAAATTAGTTTCCATTCTGCAACCTCTATATTAGAGACGGATGTAGCAAGCCTCTCGATACTTAGACAAGAGCTTCCAGTCCTCACTTTCCATTCTTGAGAGATCTTTAAAAGCATTCTTGTGGACGACAAATTAGTTTCCATTCTGCAACCTCTATATTAGAGACGGGATGTATCAAGCCTCTCGATACTTAGACAAGAGCTTTCCAGTCCTCACTTTTCCATTCTTGAGAGATCTTTAAAAGCATTCTTGTGGACGACAAATTAGTTTCCATTCTGCAACCTCTATATTAGAGACGGGATGTAGCAAGCCTCCTCGATACTTGAGAGACAAGATTCTGTCCAGTCCCTCACTTTCCATTCTTGAGAGATCTTTAAAAGCATTCTTGTGGACGACAAAATTAGTTTCCATTCTGCAACCTCTATATTAGAGACGGGATGTAGCAAGCCTCTCGATACTTAGACAAGAGCTTTCCAGTCCTCACTTTCCATTCTTGAGAGATCTTTAAAAGCATTCTTGTGGACGACAAATTAGTTTCCATTCTGCAACCTCTATATTAGAGACGGGATGTAGCAAGCCTCTCGATAGTCCTCTTTCCATTAGGGACAAGAGCTTTCCAGTCCATTCTGCACCTCTTTCCATTCTTTTGAGAGATCATTTTAAAAGCATTCTTGTGGACGACAAATTAGTTTCCATTCTGCAACCTCTATATTAGAGACGGGATGTAGCAAGTCCTCCTCTCGATACTTAGACAAGAGCTTTCCAGTCCTCACTTTCCATTCTTGAGAGATCTTTAAAAGCATTCTTGTGGACGACAAATTAGTTTCCATTCTGCAACCTCTATATTAGAGACGGGATGTAGCAAGCTTTAAAAGCTCTCGATATTTGCCTCTATATTAGACAAGAGCTTTCCAGTCCTCACTTTCCATTCTTGAGAGATCTTTAAAAGCATTCTTGTGGACGACAAATTAGTTTCCATTCTGCAACCTCTATATTAGAGACGGGATGTGCAAGCCTCTCGATACTTTAGACAAGAGCATTCTTGTGGTCCAGTCCCTCACCTCTATTTCCATTCTTGAAAGATCTTTCCATTTTAAAAGCATTCTTGTGGTCGAAAAATTAGTTTCCATTCTGCAACCTCTATATTATAGACGGGATGTGCAAGCCTCTCGATACTTAGACAAGAGCTTTCAGTCCTCACTTTCCATTCTTGAGAGATCTTTAAAAAGCATTCTTGTGGACGACAAATTAGTTTCCATTCTGCAACCTCTATATATTAGAGACGGGATGTAGCAAGCCTCTCGATACTTAGACAAGAGCTTTCCAGTCCTCACTTTCCATTCTTGAGAGATCTTTAAAAGCATTCTTGTGGTCGACAAATTAGTTTCCATTCTGCAACCTCTATATTAGAGACGGGATGTAGCAAGCCTCTCGATACTTAGACAAGAGCTTTCCAGTCCTCACTTTCCATTCTTGAGAGATCTTTAAAAGCATTCTTGTGGACGACAAATTAGTTTCCATTCTGCAACCTCTATATTAGAGACGGGATGTAGCAAGCCTCTCGATACTTAGACAAGAGCTTTCCAGTCCTCACTTTCCATTCTTGAGAGATCTTTAAAAGCATTCTTGTGGACGACAAATTAGTTTCCATTCTGCAACCTCTATATTAGAGACGGATGTAAGCAAGCCTCTCGATACTTTCAGAGTCCTCAATTCTTGAGAGAGATCTTTAAAAGCATTCTTGTGGTCGACAAATTAGTTTCCCTCAACCTCTATATTAGAGACGGGATGTAGCAAGCCTCTCGATCTTAGGAGCTTTCAGTCCTCACTTTCCATTCTTGAAGATCTTCAAAAGCATTCTTGTGGACGACAAATTAGTTCCATTCTGCAACCTCTATATTAGAGACGGGATGTAGCAAGCCTCTCGATACTTAGACAAGTGCTTTCCAGTCCTGCTTTCCATTCTTGAGAGATCTTTAAAAAGCATTCTTGTGGACGACAAATTGGTTTCCATTCTGCAACCTCTATATTAGAGACGGATGGTGCAAGCCTCTCGATACTTCTAGAAAGAGCTTTCCAGTCCTCACTTTCCATTCTTGAAAGATCTTTAAAAGCATTCTTGTGGACGACAAATTAGTTTCATTCTGCAACCTCTATATTAGAGACGGATGTAGCAAGCCTCTCGATATTTTAGACAAGAGCTTTCCAGTCCTCACTTTCCATTCTTGAGAGATCTTTAAAAAGCATTCTTGTGGACGACAAATTAGTTTCCATTCTGCAACCTCTATTATTAGAGACGGTATGTAGCAAGCCTCTGATACTTAGACAAGAGCTGTCCAGTCCTCACTTTCCATTCTGAGAGATCTTTAAAAGCATTCTTGTGGTCGACAAATTAGTTTCATTCTGCAACCTCTATATTAGAGACGGGATGTAGCAAGCCTCTCGATACTTAGACAAAGAGCTTTCCAGTCCGCACTTCTCCATTCTTGAGAGATCTTTAAAAGCATTCTTGTGGTCGACAAATTAGTTTCCATTCTGCAACCTCTATATTAGAGACGGGATGTAGCAAGCATCTGATATTTAGACAAGAGCTGTCCAGTCCTCACTTTCCATTCTTGAGAGATCTTTTAAAAGCATTCTGGACGACAAATTAGTTTCATTCTGCAACCTCTATATTAGAGACGGATGTAGCAAGCCTCTCGATACTGAGACAAGTGCTGTCCAGTCCCTCACTTTCCATTCTTAAAAGATCTTTAAAAGCATTCTTGTGGTCGACAAATTGGTTTCATTCTGCAACCTCTATATTAGGAGACAGGATGTAGCAAGCCTCGATTACTTAGACAAGAGCTTTCCAGTCCTCCTTTCCATTCTTGAGAGATCTTTAAAAAGCATGATCTTGTGGACGACAAATTAGTTTCCATTCTGCAACCTCTATATTAGAGACGGGATGATACTTAGACAAGAGCCGTCCATTCCTCACCTTCCTCGATAAAAGCATTCTTTTGGACGACAAAGCTTTGAGACCAGTCCTCAGTGCTGTCCAGTCCCATTCTTGAGAGATCTTTAAAAGCATTCTTGTGGACGACAAATTAGTTTCCATTCTGCAACCTCTATAGTAAAAGACGGATGTAGCAAGCCTCCCTGATACTTAGACAAAAGTGCTTTCCAGTCCTCACTTTCCATTCTTGAGAGAACTTTAAAGCATTCTTGTGGACGACAAATTAGTTTCATTCTGCAACCTCTATATTATAGACGGGATGTAGCAAAGCCTCTCGGATATTTCTTAGACAAGAGCTTCCCAGTCCTCACTTTCCATTCTTGAGAGATCTTTAAAAGCATTCTTGTGGTCGACAAATTAGTTTCCATTCTGCAACCTCTATATTAGAGACGGGATGTAGTGTTCTCGATACTTAGACAAGAGCTTTCCAGTCCTCACTTTCCATTCTTGAGAGATCTTTAAAAGCATTCTTTATGGACGACAAATTGTTTCCATTCTGCAACCTCTATATTAGAGACGGATGTAGCCTCTCGATACTTAGACAAGAGCTTTCCAGTCCTCACTTTCCATTCTTGAAAGATCTTTTAAAGCATTCTTGTGTGGACGACAAATTAGTTTCCATTCTGCAACTCTATATTATAGACGGATGTAAAAAGCCTCTCGATACTTAGTCAATAGCTTTCCAGTCCTCACTTTCCATTCTTGAGAGATCTTAAAAAAAGCATTCTTGTGGACGACAAATTAGTTTTCCATTCTGCAAACCTCTATATTAGAGACGGATGTAGCAACCTCTCGATACTTAGACAAGAACTTCCAGTCCTCCTTTCCATTCTTGAAAAGATCTTTAAAAAGCATTCTTGTGGACGACAAATTAGTTTCCATTCTGCAACCTCTATATTAGAGACGGGATGGCAAGCCTCTCGATACTTAGACAAGTGCTTTCCAGTCCTCCTTTTCCATTCTTGAGAGATCTTTTAAAAACATTTCTTGTGGTCGACAAATTAGTTTCCATTCTGCAACCTCTATATTAGAGACGGGTTGTAGCAAGCCTCTCGATACTTAGACAAGAGCTTTCCAGTCCTCACTTTCCATTCTTGAGAGATCTTAAAGATCTGGTTAAAAGCATTCTTAAGTGGATACTTAGACAAATTAGTCCTCACTTTCCATTCTGAGAGATCTTTAAAAGCATTCTGGACTAAATTAGAGACGGGATGTAGCATGCCTCTCGATACTTAGACAAAACTGTCCAGTCCTCACTTTCCATTCTTGAGAGATCTTTAAAGCGTTCTTGTGGGACGACAAATTAGTTTTATTCTGCAACCTCTATATTAGAGACGGATGGCAAGCCTCTCGATGAACCAAGAGCTGTCAGTCCTCTACTTTCCATTCTTGAGAGATCTTTAAAAGCATTCTTGTGGTCGACAAATTGGTTTCCATTCTGGCAACCACTATATTAGAGACGGGATGTAGCAAGCCTCTCGATACTTAGACAAGAGCTTTCAGTCCTCACTTCATTCTTGAAAGATCTTTAAAAGCATTCTTGTGGACGACAAATTAGTTTCCATTCTGCAACCTCTATATTAGAGACGGGATGTAGCAAGCCTCGATACTTAGACAAGAGCTTTCCAGTCCTCCACTTTCCATTCTTGAGAGATTTAAAGCATTCTCTTGTGGTCGACAAATTAGTTTCCATTCTGCAACCTCTATATTAGAGACGGGATGTAGTTCTCTCGATATTCTAGACAAGAGCACCAGTCCTCACTTTTCCATTCTTGAGAGATCTTTAAAGCATTCTTGTGGTCGACAAATTAGTTTCCATTCTGCAACCTCTATATTAGAGACAGAGTTGATGGCAAGCCTCTCGATACTTAGACAAGAGCTTTTCCAGTCCTCACTTTCCATTCTTGAGATCTTTAAAAGCATTCTTGTGGACGCAACAAAATTAGAGACGGATTTCCATTCTAGACAAGAGCTTTCTGGTCCTATATTGAAAGAGAAAGCACGGGACAAATTAGTTTCATTTGCAACCTCTATATTATAGGAAACCTCTCGATATTTCAGAACAATAGCTGTCAGTCCTCACTTTCCATTCTTGAGAGATCTTTTAAAAGCATTCTTGTGGTCAGATAAATTGGTTTCCATTCTGCAACCTCTATATTAGAGACGGGATGTAGCTTAAACCTCTCGATATTTTACAGACAAAGAGCTTTTCAGTCCTCAACTTTTCCATTCTTGCTGTCCAGATCTTTAAAAGCATTCTTGTGGACGACAAATTAGTTTCCATTCTAGCAAGCCCTCTATATTAGAGACGAGGATGTATCTTGGTGGTCGACAAATTAGTTTCCCTCTCGATACTTAGACAAGAGCTTCTCCTTCCTTGAGAGTCTCTGTGGATTTATAAATTACTTTCCATTCTTAGAGACGGGATGTAGATCTTTAGGACAAAAGTCCCTCACTTTCCATTCTTCTTAAAGTGGACGACAAATTAATTTCCATTCTGCAACCTCTATATTAGAGACAGGATGTAACCAAACCTCTCGATACTTAGACAAGAGCTGTCCAGCTTTCTGAGAGTCCTCATTCTTTGGTCGACATTCTTGCAACCTCTATATTAGAGACGGATCTTTAGACAAGAGCTTCAAAGAAACATTCTTGTGGACGACAAATTAGTTTCCATTCTGCAACCTCTATATTAGAGACGGGATGTAGCAAGCCTCTCAGATCCATTCTTGAGAGACATTCTTGTGGACGAGCTTTCCATGCGTTCTCGATACTTCCTCCTTTTCCATTCTTGAGAGATCTTTTAAAAGCATTCTTGTGGTCGACAAATTAGTTTCCATTCTGCAACCTCTATATTAGAGACGGATGTAGGGATACTTAGACAAACTTTCCATTCTTGAGAGATCTTTAAAGCATTCTTGTGGTCGACAAATTATTTCCATTCTGCAACCTCTATATTAGACGGGACGGACAAACCTCTCCGATACTTAGACAAGAGCTGTCCAGTCCTCTTTCCATTCTTGAGAGATCTTTAAAAGCATTCTTGTGGACGACAAATTAGTTTCCATTCTGCAACCTCTATATTAGAGACAAGGATGAACCAAAACTTTCAGTCCTCACTTTCCATTCAAGCCTCTCGATACTTAGACGGGAAAGAGCTACTTCCAGTCCCTCACTTTCCATTCTTGAGATCTTTAAAAAGCATTCTTGTGGTCGACAAATTAGTTTCCATTCTGCAACCTCTATATTAGAGACGGATGTAGCAAGCCTCTCGATACTTGAACAAGAAGCTTTCCAGTCCTCTCTTTCCATTCATTCTTGAAAGATCTTAAAAGCATTCTTGTGGACGACAAATTAGTTTCCATTCTGCAACCTCTATATTAGAGACGGGATGTAGCAAGCCTCTCGATACTTAGACAAGAGCTTTTCTTAGGAGATCTTTCCTCACTTTCCATTCTTGAGAAAGATCTTTAAAAGCATTCTTGTGGACGACAAATTAGTTTCCATTCTGCAACCTCTATATTAGAGACGGGATGTAGCAAGCCTCTCGATACTTAGACAAGTGCTGTCAGTCCTCACTTTCCATTCTTGAGAGATCTTTAAAAAAGCATTCTTGTGGTCGACAAATTAGTTTCCATTCTGCAACCTCTATATTAGAGACGGGATGTGGCAAGCCTCTCGATACTTAGACAAGTGCTTTCCAATCCCTCACTTTCCATTCTTGAGAGATCTTTAAAAAAGCATTTTGTGGTCGACAAATTAGTTTCCATTCTGCAACCTCTATATTAGAGACGGGATGTAGCATGCCTCTCGATACTGACAAGAGCTGTCCTCTATCCATTCTTAGAGATCTTAAAACTTGTGGGACAAATTGTTTCCATTCTGTAACCTCATATTAGAGACGGAATGCTCTCGATACTTGGGACAAGAGCTTTCCAGTCCTCACTTTTTCCATTCTTGAGAGATCTTTAAAAGCATTCTTGTGGTCGACAAATTAGTTTCATTCTGCAACCTCTATATTAGAGACGGGATGTAGCAAGCCTCGATACTTAGACAAGAGCTTTCCAGTCCTCACTTTCCATTCTTGAAAGATCTTTTAAAAGCATTCTTGTGGACGACAAATTAGTTTCCATTCTGCAACTCTATATATTAGAGACGGGATGTGTAAACCTCTGATACTTAGACAAGAGTCCAGTCCTCTTTCCATTCTTGAGAGATCTTTAAAAGCATTCTTGTGGTCGACAAATTAGTTTCCATTCTGCAACCTCTATATTATTAGAGACGGATGTAGCAAAGCCTCTCGATACTTAGACAAACCTTTCCAGTCCTCACTTTCCATTCTTGAGAGATCTTTAAAAGCATTCTTGTGGTCGACAAATTAGTTTCCATTCTGCAACCTCTATATTAGAGACGGGATGTAGCAAGCCTCTCGATACTTAGACAAGCTGTCCAGTCCTCACTTTCCATTCTTGAGAGATCTTTAAAAGCATTCTTGTGGACGACAAATAATTTCCATTCTGCAAATTAGTTTCCATTCTAGCAACCTCTATATTAGATCTTTAAAAGACGGGACAAATGTTTCCATTCTGCAAGCCTCTCGATACTTAGACAAGAGCTTTTCCAGTCCTCCTTTCCATTCTTGAGAGATCTTTTAAAAGCATTCTTGTGGACGACAAATTAGTTTCCATTCTGCAACCTCTATATTAGAGACGGGATGTAGCAAACCTCTCGATACTTAGACAAGAGCTGTCCAGTCCCTCACTTTCCATTCTTGAGAGATCTTTAAAAGCATTCAGCAATCGACAAATTAGTTTCCATTCTGCAACCTCTATATTAGAGACGGGATGTAGCAAGCCTCTCGATACTTAGACAAAGCTTTCAGTCCTCACTTTTCCATTCTGAGAGATCTTAAAAGCATTCTTGTGGTCGACAAATTAGTTTCCATTCTGCAACCTCTATATTAGAGACGGGATGTAGCAAGCCTCTCGATACTTAGACAAGAGCTTTCAGTCCTCACTTTCCATTCTTGAGAGATCTTTAAAAGCATTCTTGTGGTCGACAAATTAGTTTCCATTCTGCAACCTCTATTAGAGACGGGATGTAGCAAACCTCTCGATACTTGAACAGGAGCTTTCCAGTCCTCTTTTCCATTCTTGAGAGATCTTTAAAAGCATTCTTGTGGACGACAAATTGGTTTCCATTCTGCAACCTCTATATTAGAGACGGGGCAAGCCTCTCGATACTAGACAAGAGCCGTCCAGTCCTCCTTTCCATTCTTTGAGAGAGATTTAAAAGCATTCTGTGGACGACAAATTAGAGCCTCTATATTTTCCTCTCGATACTTAGACAAGAGCTTTCCAGTCCTCACTTTTCCATTCTTGAAAGATCTTTAAAAGCATTCTTGTGGTCGACAAATTAGTTTCCATTCTGCAACCTCTATATTAGAGACGGGATGTAGCAAGCCTCTCGATACTTAGACAAGAGCTTTCCAGTCCTCACTTTCCATTCTTGAAAGATCTTTAAAAAGCATTCTTGTGGACGACAAATTGGTTTCCATTCTGCAACCTCTATATTAGAGACGGGGATGTAGCAAGCCTCTCGATACTTAGACAAGAGCTTCCAGTCCTCACTTTCCATTCTTGAGAAGATCTTTAAAAGCATTCTTGTGGTCGATTCTGAAATTACAGAGACGGGTTTCCATTCTGTCCTCACTTTTCCATTCAACTTTATATTAGAGACGGGATGTAGCAAGCCTCTCGATACTTAGACAAAAGCTGTCCAGTCCTCACTTTCCATTCTTGAGAGATCTTTAAAAAGCATTCTTGTGGTCGACAAATTAGTTTCCATTCTGCAACCTCTATATTAGAGACGGGATGTAGTGTAAGCCTCGATACTTAGACAAGTGCTTTCCAGTCCTCGCTTCCATTCTTGAAGAGATCTTTAAAAAGCATTCTTGTGGACGACAAATTAGTTTTCCATTCTGCAACCTCTATATTATAGACGGATGTAGCAAGCCTCTCGATACTTAGACAAGAGCTTTCAGTCCTCACTTTCCATTCTTGAGAGATCTTTAAAAAGCATTCTTGTGGACGACAAATTAGTTTCCATTCTGCAACCTCTATATTAGAGACGGAATGTAGCAAGCCTCTCGATACTTAGACAAGAGCTTTTTCCAGTCCTCCACTTTTCCATTCTTGAGAGATCTTTAAAAGCATTCTTGTGGTCGACAAATTAGTTTCCATTCTGCAACCTCTATATTAGAGACGGATGTAGCAAGCCTCTGGATACTTAGGGACAAGAGCTTTCCAGTCCTCACTTTCCATTCTTGAAAGATCTTTAAAAGCATTCTTGTGGACGACAAATTAGTTTCCATTCTGCAACCTCTATATTATAGACGGGATGTAGCAAGCCTCTCGATACGAACAAGAGCTTTCAGTCCTCCACTTTTCCATTCTTGAGAGATCTTTAAAAGCATTCTTGTGGACGACAAAATTAGTTTCATTCTGCAACCTCTATATTAGAGAGTTGGGATGTAGCAAGCCTCTCGATACTTAGACAAGTGCTGTCCAGTCCTCACTTTCCATTCTTGAGAGATCTTTAAAAGCATTCTTGTGGACGACAAAATTGGTTTCCATTCTGCAAGCAAGCCTCTATATTAGGCTGGATTCTTGTAGATCTTAAAACATTCTTGTGGTCGACAAATTGGTTTCCATTCTGACCTCTACTTAAACTCGATACTTAGACAAGTGCTTTCAGTCCTCACTTTCCATTCTTGAGAGATCTTTAAAAGCATTCCTGTGGTCGACAAATTAGTTTCCATTCTGCAACCTCTATATTAGAGACGGGATGTAGCAAACCTCATTCGATACTTAGACAAAACTATTCCAGATCTCATTCCTCACTTTCCATTCTTGAGAGATCTTTAAAAGCATTCTTTCTTGTGGTCGACAAATTAGCGGGTTTCCATTCTGCAACCTCTATATTAGAGACGGATGTTAGCAAGCCTCTCGATACTAGGACAAGAGCTTTCCAGTCCTCACTTTCCATTCTTGAGAGATCTTTAAAAGCATTCTTGTGGACGACAAATTAGTTTCCATTCTGCAACCTCTATATTAGAGACGGGATGTAGCAAGCCTCTCGATACTTAGACAAGAGCTTTCCAGTCCTCACTTTCCATTCTTGAGAAAAGATCTTTAAAAGCATTCTTGTGGACGACAAATTGGTTTCCATTCTGCAACCTCTATATTAGAGACGGGATGTAACCAAAGCCTCTCGATACTTAGACAAAGCTTTCCATTCCTCCTTTCCATTCTTGAAAGATCTTTAAAAGCATTCTTGTGGACGACAAATTAGTTTCCATTCTGCAACCCTCTATATTAGAGACGCAAGGATAGATCTTTAAGAGCAAAGTTTCCCTCTTTCCATAGCAAGCCTCTCGATTTAGATTCTTGAGAGATCTTTAAAGCATTCTTGTGGACTAGACGGGTCTCACTTTCCATTTCTTATTAAAGCATTCTTGTGGATGGTGATTTTCGCCTCTATATTACGGAATTGGCAAGCCGCTCAAAGCTTTCAGTCCTCACTTTCCATTCTGAGAGATCTTTAAAGCATTCTTGTGGACGACAAATTAGTTTCCATTCTGCAACCTCTATATTAGAGACGGGATGTAGCAAGCCTCTCGATACTTAGACAAGTGCTTTTCCAGTCCTCACTTTCCATTCTTGAGAGATCTTTAAAAGCATTCTTGTGGTCGACAAATTAGTTTCCATTCTGCAACCTCTATATTATAGACGGGATGCTGTAAGCCTCTCTCGATACTTGAACAAGAGCTTTCCAGTCCTCACTTTCCATTCTTGAGAGATCTTTAAAAGCATTCTTGTGGTCGACAAATTTGTTTCCATTCTGCAACCTCTATATTAGAGACGGGGATGTAGCAAACCTCTCGATACTTAGACAAGAGCTTTCCAGTCCTCACTTTTCCATTCTTGAGATCTTTAAAAAGCATTCTTGTGGACGACAAATTAGTTTCCATTCTGCAACCTCTATATTAGAGACAGGATGTAAGCCCTCTCGATACTTAGACAAAGCTTTCCAGTCCTCACTTTCCATTCTTGGAGATCTTTAAAAGCATTCTTGTGGTCGACAAATTAGTTTCCATTCTGCAACCTCTATATTAGAGACGGGATGTAGCAAGCCTCTCGATACTTAGACAAGAGCTTTCCAGTCCTCACTTTCCATTCTTGAGAGATCTTTAAAGCATTCTTGTGGACGACAAATTAGTTCCATTCTGCAACCTCTATATTAGAGACGGGATGTAGCAAGCCTCTCGATACTTAGACAAGAGCTTTCCAGTCCTCACTTTCCATTCTTGATCTAAAAACATTCTTGTGGACGACAAATTAGTTTCCATTCTGCAACCTCTATATTAGAGGGATGTAGCAAGCCTCTCGATACTTAGACAAGAGCTTTCCAGTCCTCATTCTTTCCATTCTTGAGAGATCTTTAAAAAGCATTCTTGTGGACGACAAATTAGTTTCCATTCTGCAACCTCTATATTAGAGACGGGATGTAGCACCTGCCTCTCGATACTTAGACAAGATTCTTTCCAGTCCTCACTTTCCATTCTTGAAAGATCTTTAAAAGCATTCTTGTGGACGACAAATTAGTTTCCATTCTGCAACCTCTAGACGGGATGTGCATGCCTCTCGATACTTAGACAAAAGCTTTCCAGTCCTCCTTTCCATTCTTGAGATCTTTCAAAAGCATTCTTGGACGAGTTCCATTCTGCAACCTCTATATTAGAGACGGGATGTAGCAAGCCTCTCGATACTTGAACAAGAGCTTTCCTCCTCACTTTTCCATTCTTGAGAGATCTTTAAAAGCATTCTTGTGGACGACAAATTAGTTTTCCATTCTGCAACCTCTATATTAGAGACGGGATGTAGCAAGCCTCTCGATACTTAGACAAGAGCTTTCCAGTCCTCACTTTCCATTCTTGAGATCTTTAAAAGCATTCTTGTGGTCGACAAATTAGTTTCCATTCTGCAACCTCTATATTAGAGACGGGATGTAGAAAACCTCTCGAAGCCTCTTTCGATACTTTCCATTCTTGAAAGACTTTAAAGCATTCTTTGGACGACAAATTAGTTTCCTCAACCTCTATTTAGAGACAGGGATTCTCTCGACAAAGAGCTTTCCAGTCCTCACTTTCATTTAAAAAGCATTCTTGTGGTCGACAAATTAGTTTCCATTCTGCAACCTCTATATTAGAGACGGGATGTAGCAAGCCTCTCGATACTTAGACAAGAGCTTTCCAGTCCTCACTTTCCATTCTTGAGAGATCTTTAAAAGCATTCTTGTGGACGACAAATTAGTTTCCATTCTGCAACCTCTATATTAGAGACAGGATGTAGCAAGCCTCTCGATACTTAGACAAGAGCTCTTCCAGTCCTCACTTTCCATTCTTGAGGAGATCTTTAAAAGCATTCTTGTGGACGACAAATTAGTTTCCATTCTGCAACCTCTATATTAGAGACAGGATGTAGCATGCCTCTCGATACTTAGACAAGAGCTTTCCAGTCTCTCACTTTCCATTCTTGAAAGATCTTTAAAAAGCATTCTTGTGGTCGACAAATTAGTTTCCATTCTGCAACCTCTATATATTAGAGACGGGATGTAGCAAGCCTCTCGACTTCTAGACAAAAACTTCCAGTCCTCACTTTCCATTCTTGAGAGATCTTTAAAAGCATTCTTGTGGACGACAAATTAGTTTCCATTCTGCAACCTCTATATTAGAGACGGGATAGCAAGCCTCTTACTTAGACAAGACTTTCCATTCTTGAGAGATCTTTAAAAAGCATTCTTGTGGACGACAAATTAGTTTCCATTCTGCAACCTCTATATTAGAGACGGGATGTAGCAAGCCTCTCGATACTTAGACAAGTGCTGTCCAGAACCTTTAAAGCATTCTGGACGACAAATTTTCCATTCTTGAGAGATCTTTAAAAGCATTCTTGTGGTCGACAAATTAGTTTCCATTCTGCAACCTCTATATATTAGAGACGGTATGTAGCAAGCCTCTCGATACTTAGACAAGTGCTTTTCCAGTCCTCACTTTCCATTCTTGAGAGATCTTTAAAAGCATTCTTGTGGTCGACAAATTAGTTTCCATTCTGCAACCTCTATATTAGAATTTGGATGTAGCAAGCCTCTCGATACTTAGACAAGAGCTTTCCAGTCCTCACTTTCCATTCTTGAGAGATCTTTAAAAGCATTCTTGTGGACGACAAATTAGTTTTTCCATTCTGCAACCTCTATATTAGAGACGGGATGTAGCAAGCCTCTCGATGCTTAGACAAGCTTTCAGTCCTCACTTTCCATTCTTGAGAGATCTTTAAAAGCATTCTTGTGGTCGACAAATTAGTTTCCATTCTGCAACCTCTATATTAGAGACGGGATGTAGCAAGCCTCTCGATACTTAGACAGAGCTTTTGAAAGTCCTCACTTTCCATTCTTGAAAGATCTTTAAAGCATTCTTGTGGACGACAAATTAGTTTCCATTCTGCAACCTCTATATTATAGACGGGATGTAGCAAGCCTCTCGATACTTAGTCAATAGCTTTCCAGTCCTCACTTTCCATTCTTGAGAGATCTTTAAAAGCATTCTTGTGGTCGACAAATTAGTTTCCATTCTGCAACCTCTATATTAGAGACGGGATGTAGCAAGCCTCTCGATACTTAGACAAGAGCTTTCCAGTCCTCACTTTCCATTCTTGAGAGATCTTTAAAAGCATTCTTTGGACGAAAATTGTTTCCATTCTTATTAGGACGGGATGTAGTTTCCATTCTGACAGCTTTCAGTCCTCATTTTATATCTTTAAAGCATTCTTGTGGGATGTTTTCCATTCTGCAACCTCTATATTAGAGAGACCTATCAAGCCTCGATACTTAGACAAGAGCTTTCCAGTCCTCACTTTCCATTCTTGAGAGATCTTTAAAAGCATTCTTTGGACGACAAATTAGTTTCCATTCTGCAACCTCTATATTAGAGACGGGATGTAGCAAGCCTCTCGATAGTTTCCATTCTGCAACTATATTAAGAGCTTTCCAGTCCTCACTTTCCATTCTTGAGAGATCTTTAAAAAGCATTCTTGTGGTCGACAAATTAGTTTCCATTCTGCAACCTATATTAGAGACTAGCAAGCCTCTCGATACTTTCCATTCTTAGAGATCTTTAAAAGGATTCTTGTGGTCGACAATTAGTTTCCATTCTGCAACCTCTATATTAGAGACGGGATGTATCAAGCCTCTCGATACTTAGACCTTTCAGTCCTCCTTTCCATTCTTGAGAGATCTTTAAAAAGCATTCTTGTGGACGACAAATTAGTTTCCATTCTGCAACCTCTATATTAGAGACGGGATGTAGCAAGCCTCTCGATACTTAGACAAGAGCTTTCCAGTCCTCACTTTCCATTCTTGAGAGATCTTTAAAAGCATTCTTGTGGACGACAAATTGGTTTCCATTCTGCAACCTCTATATTAGAGACGGGATGTAGCAAGCCTCTCGATACTTGACAAAGAGCTTTCCAGTCCTCACTTTCCATTCTTGAAAGATCTTTAAAAGCATTCTTGTGGACGACAAATTAGTTTCCATTCTGCAACCTCTATATTAGAGACGGATGTAGCAAGCCTCTCGATACTTAGACAAGAGCTTTCAGTCCTCACTTTTCCATTCTTGAGAGATCTTTAAAAGCATTCTTGTGGACGACAAATTAGTTTCCATTCTGCAACCTCTATATTAAAGACGGGATGTAGCAAGCCTCTCGATACTTAGACAAGAGCTTTCAGTCCTCACTTTCCATTCTTGAGAGATCTTTAAAGCATTCTTGTGGACGACAAATTAGTTTCCATTCTGCAACCTCTATATTAGAGACGGGATGTAGCAAGCCTCTCGATATTCCTCCTTTCCATTCTTGAAGATCTTTAAAAGCAGCTGTCCAGTCATTCTCACTTTCCATTCTTGAGACAAGAGCTGTCTTTAAGCATTCTTGACGTTCGTTTGACCTCTATAAGACTGCAATTCCAGTTCTTCTTCCATTCTTGAAAGAAAACATTCTTGTGGACGACAAATTAGTTTCCATTCTGCAACCTCTATATTAGAGACGGGATGTGACAAAGAGCTGTCCAGTTCTCACTTTCCATTCTTGAGAGCTTAAAAGCATTCTTGTGGTCGACAAATTAGTTTCCATTCTGCAACCTCTATATTAGAGACGGGATGTAGCAAGCCTCTCGATACTTAGACAAGAGCTTTCAGTCCTCACTTTCCATTCTTGAGAGATCTTTAAAAATTCTTGTGGACGACAAATTAGTTTTCATTCTGTGGACGCAAGCCTCTCGATAAACAAAGCTTTTCCTCACTTTCATTCTTGAGAGATCTTTAAAAGCATTCTCGACAAATTAGTTTCCATCTATATTAGAGACGGGATGTAGCAAGCCCTCTCGATACTTAGACAAGAGCTTTCCAGTCCTCACTTTCCATTCTTGAGAGATCTTTAAAAGCATTCTTGTGGACGACAAATTAGTTTCCATTCTGCAACCTCTATATTAGAGACGGGATGTAGCAAGCCTCTCGATACTTAGACAAGAGCTTTCCAGTCCTCACTTTCCATTCTTGAGAGATCTTTAAAAGCATTCTTGTGGACGACAAATTAGTTTCCATTCTGCAACCTCTATATTAGAGCTGGGGGATGTAGCAAGCCTCTCGATACTTAGACAAGAGCTTTCCAGTCCTCACTTTCCATTCTTGAGAGATCTTTAAAAGCATTCTTGTGGACGACAAATTAGTTTCCATTCTGCAACCTCTATATTAGAGACAGGACGTCAAGGACTTAGTTATTCTTGTGGTCCAAGTTGATTTCCCTCACTATATTTCCATTTAGACAAGAGCTTTCAGTCCTCATTTCTTGGACAAGATCTTTAAAATCATTCTTGTGGACGACAAATTAGTTTCCATTCTACGGGATATTAGAGACGGATGTAGCATGCCTCGATACTTAGACAAGAGAGTCCTCACTTTCCATTCTTGAGAGAAAAGCATTCTTGTGGACGACAAATTAGTTTCCATTCTGCAACCTCTATATTAGAGACGGATGTAGCAAGCCTCTCGATACTTAGACAAAGAGCTTTCCAGTCCTCACTTTCCATTCTTGAAAGATCTTTAAAAGCATTCTTGTGGACGACAAATTAGTTTCCATTCTGCAACCTCTATATTAGAGACGGGATGTAGCAAACCTCTCGATACTTAGACAAGAGCTTTCCAGTCCTCACTTTCCATTCTTGAAGATCTTTAAAAGCATTCTTGTGGACGACAAATTAGTTTCCATTCTGCAACCTCTATATTAGAGACGGGATGTAGCAAGCCTCTCGATACTTAGACAAGAGCTTTCCAGTCCTCACTTTCCATTCTTGAGAGATCTTTAAAGCATTCTTGTGGTCGACAAATTAGTTTCCATTCTGCAACCTCTATATTAGAGACGGGATGTAGCAAGCCTCTCGATACTTAGACAAAAGCTTTCCAGTCCTCACTTTTCCATTCTTGAGATCTTTAAAAGCATTCTTGTGGACGACAAATTAGTTTCCATTCTGCAACCTCTATATTAGAGACGGGATGTAGCAAGCCTCTCGATTGACAAAGCTGTCCAGTCCTCACTTTCCATTCTTGAGAGATCTTTAAAAAGCATTCTTGTGGACGACAAATTAGTTTCCATTCTGCAACCTCTATACGGATGAGCAACGGGATGTCCAGACCTTTTCCTGGACGACCTCTCGGGATGTAGCAAGCCTCTCGATCACTTTCCATTCTTGAAAGCATTCTTGTGGTCGACAAATTAGTTTCCATTCTGCAACCTCTATATTAGAGACGGGATGTAGCAAGCCTCTCGATAATTCCAGTCCTCACTTTCCATTCTTGAGAGATCTTTAAAAGCATTCTTGTGGACGACAAATTAGTTTCCATTCTGCAACCTCTATAATAGAGACGACGGGATAGCAAGCCTCTCGATACTTAGACAAGAGCTGTCAGTCCTCACTTTCCATTCTTGAGAGATCTTTAAAAGCATTCTTGTGGACGACAAATTAGTTTCATTCTGCAACCTCTATATTAGAGACGGGATGTAGCAAGCCTCTCGATACTTAGACAAGAGCTTTCCAGTCCTCACTTTCCATTCTTGAAAGATCTTTAAAAGCATTCTTGTGGACGACAAATTAGTTTCCATTCTGCAACCTCTATATTAGAGACGGGATGTAGCAAGCCTCTCGATACTTAGACAAAAGCTTTCCAGTCCTCACTTTCCATTCTTGAGAGATCTTTAAAAGCATTCTTGTGGTCGACAAATTAGTTTCCATTCTGCAACCTCTATATTAGAGACGGGATGTAGCAAGCCTCTCGATACTTAGACAAGAGCTGTCCAGTCCTCACTTTCCATTCTTGAGAGATCTTTAAAAGCATTCTTGTGGTCGACAAATTAGTTTCCCAATTAGACAAGAGCTTTCCAGTCCTCACTTTCCATTCTTGAGAGATCTTTAAAAGCATTCTTGTGGTCGCAAGCCTCTCTATAATATAGACGGGATGTAGCAAGCCTCTCGATGCTTAGACAAGAGCCAGTCCTCACTTTTCCATTCTTGAAAGATATTTAAAAGCATTCTTGTGGACGACAAATTAGTTTCCATTCTGCAACCTCTATATTAGAGACGGGATCTCGTCCTCAGCCTCTCGATACTTAGACAAGAGCTGTCCAGTCCTCACTTTCCATTCTTGAGAGATCTTTAAAAGCATTCTTGTGGACGACAAATTAGTTTCCATTCTGCAACCTCTATATTAGAGACGGGATGTAGCAAGCCTCTCGATACTTAGACAAGAGCTTTCCAGTCCTCACTTTCCATTCTTGAGAGATCTTTAAAAAGCATTCTTGTGGTCGACAAATTAGTTTCCATTTCTGCAACCTCTATATTAGAGACGGGATGTACAAGCCTCTCGATACTTAGACAAGAGCTTTCCAGTCCTCACTTTCCATTCTTGAGAGATCTTTAAAAGCATTCTTGTGGACGACAAATTAGTTTTCCATTCTGCAACCTCTATATTAGAGACGGGATGTAGCAAGCCTCTCGATACTTAGACAAGAGCTTTCCAGTCCTCACTTTCCATTCTTGAGAGATCTTTAAAAGCATTCTTGTGGTCGACAAATTAGTTTCCATTCTGCAACCTCTATATTAGAGACGGGATGTAAGCCTCTCGATACAAAGGCTTTCAGTCCTGACTTTATTCTTAGATCAAGCATTCTTGTTCCATTGGTTTCCATTCTGCAACCTCTATTTCCATTCTTGAGAGTCCTCTTTAAAAGCATTCTTGTGGACGACAAATTAGTTTCCATTCTGCAACCTCTATATTAGAGACGGGATGTAGCAAGCCTCTCGATACTTGACAAAAGCTTTCCAGCTTTCATTCTTGAGAGATCTTTCATTCTTGTGGACGACAAATTTTCCATTCTTGACAAGGATGAGAGCCCTCTCTTTAAAAGTCCTCACTTTCCATTCTTGTGGTCGACAAATTAGTTTCCATTCTGCAACCTCTATATTAGAGACGGGATGTAGCAAGCCTCTCGATACTTAGACAAGAGGTTTCCTCACTTTCCATTCTTGAGAGATCTTTAAAAGCATTCTTGTGGACGACAAATTAGTTTCCATTCTGCAACCTCTATATTAGAGACAGGATGTAGCAAGCCTCTCGATACTTAGACAAGGCTTTCAGTCCTCACTTTCCATTCTTGAGATCTTTAAAGCATTCTTGTGGACGACAAGAGTTTTCCATTCTGCAACCTCTATATTAAAGACGGGATTCTTAGTGGTCCTCACTTTCCATTCTTGAGAGATCTTTAAAAGCATTCACAAATTAGTTTCCATTCTGCAACCTCTATATAAAAGCAGACGGGATGACAAGCAAGCCTCTCGATCTTAGACAAGAGCTTTCCAGTCCTCACTTTCCATTCTTGAAAGATCTTTAAAAAAGCATTCTTTTGGTCGACAAATTAGTTTCCATTCTGCAACCTCTATATTAGAGACGGGATGTAGCAAGCCTCTCGATACTTAGACAAGAGCTTTCAGTCCTCACTTTCCATTCTTGAGATCTTTAAAAGCATTCTTGTGGACGACAAATTTGTTTCCATTCTGCAACCTCTATATTAGAGACAGGATGTAGCAAGCCTCTCGATACTTAGACAAGAGCTTTCAGTCCTCTTTCCATTCTTGAGAGATCTTTAAAAGGATTCTTGACGACAAATTAGTTTCCATTCTGCAACCTCTATATTAGAGACGGGGATGTAACAAGCCTCTCGATACTTAGACAAGTGCTTTCCAGTCCTCACTTTCCATTCTTGTGGATCTTTAAAAGCATTCTTTGGAGTTTCCATTCTGCAACCTCTATATTAGAGACGGGATGTAGCAAGCCTCTCGATACTTAGACAAGAGCTTTCCAGTCCTCACTTTCCATTCTTGAGGAGATCTTTAAAAGCATTCTTGTGGACGACAAATTAGTTTCCATTCTGCAACCTCTATATTAGAGACGGATGTTAAAAGCCCTCTCGATACTTGGACAACTTTTCCAGTCCTCACTTTCCATTCTTGAGAGACAAAAGCATTCTTGTTCGACAGTTTCCATTCTGCAACCTCTATATTAGAGACGGGATGTAGCAAGCCTCTCGATACTAGACAAAGAGCTTCCAGTCCTCCTTTCCATTCTTGAGAGATCTTTAAAAGCATTCTTGTGGACGACAAATTAGTTTCCATTCTGCAACCTCTATATTAGAGACGGATGGAGCCTCTGTAGACAAGTCCTCACTTTCCATTCTCGCATTCTTGTGGTCGACAAATTAGTTTCCATTCTGCAACCTCTATATTAGAGACGGGATGTAGCAAACCTCTCCAAACTTTCCTCACTTTCCATTCTTGAAAGATCTTTAAAAGCATTCTTGTGGTCGACAAATTAGTTTCCATTCTGCAACCTCTATATTAGAGACGGGATGTAGCAAGCCTCTCGATACTTAGACAAGAGCTTTCCAGTCCTCACTTTTCCATTCTTGAGAGATCTTTAAAAGCATTCTTGTGGACGACAAATTAGTTTCCATTCTGCAACCTCTATATTAGAGACGGGATGTACTTAGACAAAGCTTTCCTCTCGACTTTTCCATTACTTAAAAGATTCTTTAGACGACAAAAAGCATTCTTTCCAAGCCTCTCGATACTTAGACAAGAGTCCAGTCCTCACTTTCCATTCTTGAGAGATCTTTAAAAGCATTCTTGTGGACGACAAATTAGTTTCCATTCTCCATTAGAGACTGCAAACCTCTCGATACTTAGACAAGACGTCCTCACTTTTCCATTCTTGGATCTTTAAAAGCATTCTTGTGGACGACAAATTAGTTTCCATTCTCTATATTCGGGATGTAGCAAGCCTCTCGATACTTAGACAAGAGCTTTCCAGTCCTCGACTTTCCATTCTTGAGAGATCTTTAAAAGCATTCTTGTGGACGACAAATTAGTTTCCATTCTGCAACCTCTATATTAGAGACGGGATGTAGCAAGCCTCTCGATACTTAGACAAGAGCTGTCCAGTCCTCACTTTCCATTCTTGAGAGATCTTTAAAAGCATTCTTGTGGTCGACAAATTAGTTTCCATTCTGCAACCTCTATATTAGAGACGGGATGTAGCAAGCCTCTCGATACTTAGACAAGAGCTTCCAGTCCTCACTTTCCATTCTTGAGAGATCTTTAAAAAGCATTCTTGTGGTCGACAAATTAGTTTCCATTCTGCAACCTCTATATAGAGACGGATGTAGCAAGCCTCTCGATACTTAGGAGCTTTCCAGTCCTCACTTTCCATTCTTGAGAGATCTTTAAAAGCATTCTTGTGGACGACAAATTAGTTTCCATTCTGCAACCTCTATATTAGAGACGGGATGTATGCAAGACAAAGAGCTTTCCAGTCCTCACTTTCCATTCTTGAAAGATCTTTAAAAGCATTCTTGTGGACGACAAATTAGTTTCCATTCTGCAACCTCTATATTAGAGACGGGATGTAGCAAGCCTCTCGATACTTAGACAAGAGCTTTCCAGTCCTCACTTTCCATTCTTGAGAGATCTTTAAAAGCATTCTTGTGGACGACAAATTAGTTTCCATTCTGCAACCTCTATATTAGAGACGGGATGTAGCAAGCCTCTCGATACTTAGACAAGAGCTTTCCAGTCCTCACTTTCCATTCTTGAGAGATCTTTAAAAGCATTCTCACAAATTAGTTTCCATTCTATATTAGAGACGGGATGTAGCAAGCCTCTCGATACTTAGACAAGAGCTGTCCAGTCCTCACTTTCCATTCTTGAGAGATCTTTAAAAGCATTCTTGTGGACGACAAATTAGTTTCCATTCTGCAACCTCTATATTAGAGACGGGATGTAGCATGCCTCTCGATACTTAGACAAGAGCTGTCCAGTCCTCACTTTCCATTCTTGAGATCTTTAAAAGCATTCTTGTGGTCGACAAATTAGTTTCCATTCTGCAACCTCTATATTAGAGACGGGATGTAGCAAGCCTCTCGATACTTAGACAAGAGCTTTCAGTCCTCACTTTCCATTCTTGAGAGATCTTTAAAAAGCATTCTTGTGGTCGACAAATTAGTTTCCATTCTGCAACCTCTATATTAGAGACGGGATGTAGCAAGCCTCTCGATACTTAGACAAGAGCTTTCCAGTCCTCACTTTCCATTCTTGAGAGATCTTTAAAAGCATTCTTGTGGACGACAAATTAGTTTCCATTCTGCAACCTCTATATTAGAGACGGGATGTAGCAAGCCTCTCGATACTTAGACAAGAGCTTTCCAGTCCTCACTTTCCATTCTTGAGAGATCTTTCATTCTTGTGGTCGACAAATTAGTTTCCATTCTGCAACCTCTATATTAGAGACGGGATGCAAGCCTCTCGATCTTAGACAAGAGCTTTCCAGTCCTCACTTTCCATTTTGAGAGATCTTTAAAGCATTCTTGTGGACGACAAATTAGTTTCCATTCTGCAACCTCTATATTAGAGACGGGATGTAGCAAGCCTCTCGATACTTAGACAAGAGCTGTCCAGTCCTCACTTTCCATTCTTGAGAGATCTTTAAAAGCATTCTTGTGGTCGACAAATTAGTTTCCATTCTGCAACCTCTATATTAGAGACGGGATGTAGCAAGCCTCTCGATACTTAGACAAGAGCTTTCCAGTCCTCACTTTCCATTCTTGAAAGATCTTTAAAAGCATTCTTGTGGACGACAAATTAGTTTCCATTCTGCAACCTCTATATTAGAGACGGGATGTAGCAAGCCTCTCGATACTTAGACAAGAGCTTTCCAGTCCTCACTTTCCATTCTTGAGAGATCTTTAAAAGCATTCTTGGACGACAAATTAGTTTCCATTCTGCAACCTCTATATTAGAGACGGGATGTAGCAAGCCTCTCGATACTTAGACAAGAGCTTTCCAGTCCTCACTTTTTTCCATTCTTGAGAGATCTTTAAAAGCATTCTTGTGGTCGACAAATTGGTTTCCATTCTGCAACCTCTATATTAGAGACGGGATTCAAGCCTCTCGATACTTAGACAAGAGCTTTCCAGTCCTCACTTTCCATTCTTGAGAGATCTTTAAAGCATTCTTGTGGTCGACAAATTAGTTTCCATTCTGCCCTCTATATTAGAGACGGGATGGCAAGCCTCTCGATACAAAGCTTTCCAGTCCTCACTTTCCATTCTTGAGATCTTTAAAAGCATTCTTGTGGACGACAAATTAGTTTCCATTCTGCAACCTCTATATTAGAGACGGGATGTAGCAAGCCTCTCGATACTTAGACAAGAGCTGTAGTCCTCTTTTTCCATTCTTGAGAGATCTTTAAAGCATTCTTGTGGACGAGTTTCCATTCTGCAACCTCTATATTAGAGACGGGAAGCAAGAACCCTCTCCGACTTTCCATTCTTAGACATTCTTGTGGTCCATTCCAACCTCTATTTCCATTCTTGAGAGATCTTTAAAAGCATTCTTGTGGACGACAAATTAGTTTCCATTCTGCAACCTCTATATTAGAGACGGTATGTAGCAATCCTCTCGATACTTAGACAAGAGCTGTCCAGTTCTCACTTTCCATTCTTGAAAGATCTTTAAAAGCATTCTTGTGGACGACAAATTAGTTTCCATTCTGCAACCTCTATATTAGAGACGGGATGTAGCAAGCCTCTCGATACTTAGACAAGTGCTGTCCAGTTTTCACTTTCCATTCTTGAGAGATCTTTAAAAGCATTCTTGTGGTCGACAAATTAGTTTCCATTCTGCAACCTCTATATTAGAGACGGGATGTAGCAAGCCTCTCGATAATAATTAGACAAGATTCTTGTCGACAGTCCTCACTTTCCATTCTTGAGAGATCTTTAAAAGCATTCTTGTGGTCGACAAATTTGTTTCCATTCTGCAACCTCTATATTATAGACGGGATGTAGCAAGCCTCTCGATACTTAGACAAGAGCTTTCCATTCAGTCCTCACTTTCCATTCTTGAGAGATCTTTAAAAGCATTCTTGTCCATTCGACAAATTAGTTTCCATTCTGCAACCTCTATATTAGAGACGGGATGTAGCAAGCCTCTCGATACTTAGACAAAGTGCTGTTCAGTCCTCACTTTCCATTCTTGAGACATCTTTAAAAGCATTCTTGTGATCGACAAATTAGTTTCCATTCTGCAACCTCTATATTAGAAACGGGATGTAGCAAGCCTCTCGATACTTAGACAAGATCTTTAAAAGCTTGTCGACAAAGTTTCCTCACTTTCCATTCTTGACACAAGAGAGAGTCCTCACTTTCCATTTTAAAAGCATTCTTGTGGTCGACAAATTAGTTTCCATTCTGCAACCTCTATATTAGAGACGGCATGTAGCAAGCCTCTCGATTCTCTATCGCTATTTCCATGAAAAGTGCTCGGACAAAGTGCATTCATTGGTTTCTAGAACCCGCCTTGCCACTCATATGTTAGCTAATCATACTCATTCCCTTCGTATTTTATTGATGAGAAGTAAATTCTACCTGAAATACTTCGTTCACTGGTATGTGGAACCGACTCCCAAGAAGGTGTTCCCTAATCACTATAATCTTAACTTGTTCAAGTTTAGGGTTAACCTTTATCTTCCTGAATATTCGTATAAATTGTGTCTCTTATTCTGTGACACTCGACCTCGAGTTACTCCCGGAGCTTTTACAGGGTTAACTTCACTGTAGAAAAGGGTGGGCACAAAAGGAATTAGCGAGTAACCTACTGAACAAGCTAATCTAAATGGATGCCAGAGCTACAAAAGATAGGAAGTGGTGGAGTTCTATGAATGCTCATGTCCTGAATGGAGGCGACACATAAAGATCAGATTTGCAGAAACTTAAATCTCTAGTGGGCTTAATTCTTACAAAGTGTTATGTGCTTGTGGTCCAAAGAAAAATTACATTGTGAAAGAAACTCCCAAGACTATGCTTCTCTGCTCCCAACACCTTAAACTCTTCAAGTCTAGGGTCAAACATTATCTTTCCTATATATCCTCATAATCTAACTTCTTACCACTTCTTATCTCTATCTATAAAAGGCAGGATGTGTGTGTTTGCGTGTGTAACGAATGCACGGCCGCAATTTTCGATGGATTTGCACCAAAGTTTACATGCACATACTCCAAGTTAGTCGGAAGGCCAAGACCAACTTTGTATTTCCCAACTCCTATCGATAGTGGAAATAATCGATTTTTCATGCTACTACGACAGTTTTCATATAGCTGGCGGACATTTTGTACTGGCCAGAGTGAGAGCCAATAGCTCTCTGCCACGAATAGGCAGGAATATTCTATTGGCCAACGTGAGAGCCAACAGCTGACTGACACGAATCTTAACTAGCATGATAGCATGCAAAAAAAAAATCGATAGCTGCATTCGTCACAAGTGGGAAAAATTTAAATCTGCATGGCACTTTACTCCAATTGGTTCATTCGCTTGCTTAAACTCAACGTTGATTCTGATTCCGCAGAACTGGGTTGGGTGTGAAAAAGTATTTGCTGTTAACTTTCTTTTTTCACTCGGTTTTTCCAGTTACGAATCCTATTTTAAAGCTGATCGTTTTGTGTTCATTTTTCTTAGTTCTTTTTTCGTAACAGATTTAATGTTTAGTATAGAGCTTAGAAAAAATTCGCAGTCAAGAAGTAAGGCATGTAGCAACATCAGCACGGCAAAGGGCACTCCTTTAAAGGCAAGGAAGGGCAAAAATATTTTAAATCAAGTGATTGCGATTGCTGTATGAGTCGTACGATTTTTGAATCAAGCAGGGGCAACGCCGGGCCATGGTGCTAGTTACGTTTATACAACGACCTCATTCAGTAATTCACTACCTTGAGTGATACTTAGCACTTGTATTAAGCGAATAATACTTAAAATATATACTTTATAGATTTTTGAACGACCTCATTCAGTAATTATCGACCTTGAGTGGCACTTAGGCCTTTTATTAAGAGAATAGTTAGTTAAAATGCATATTTAGAGTTTATTGAACGATCTAATTCAGTAATTATCTGCCTTGAGTGACACTTGGGCCTTGTATTAAGCGAACAGTTAAAATAAATACTTTAGAGTATATTGCAGAAAAATATTCATTAAACTAATTTCTCGGGATATTGTAACAAGTTGCTCAGGGTACTCTGTATTTGCGGTCTTGTGTCAGCGCAAGCTGAGCCTAGTAAATAACTATACCTTTGCTAATGCAGTAAAATCGAGACTTTGAAATCATATGATTTACTTATATTCATTGAATAAATGTTAAAAAATCGTGTGCGTAAACAAATTGCTGTGATGTACGTCTAAATGTGAGTTATAGATCATACTCGGGAGATTCAAAGTCTTCTGCAAGCATTTTATTACTGAGACACTAGAGAGAAGATCGATTGCTTTCGCATCAATCACATGTCACTAAAGCTACAAAACTGGTTGTCGGAACTGATGCAACATTTTCTACAACACTGCCTGAAGGGCAATATCGTCTCTGAATATATTTGTCTTCGGAGGACTAAATTCCAGGAAGCAATTCGTTTTCTTTACTTACGAGTTTATATGACTTAATAAAATATTGTGATCTTGAAAGAAGTTGCGTTTGATTGTTACACCGCGCTCCAAAAACAGACCTTGTCTAAGGGAAGCAGATACGATTATTATGAAACTCATAATAAAGTGGATGTTGTGCAGCGGCTATTCGCGTTATAAATAGAACCAACGTGCCGAGTTCGAGTTCAGGCCGACTGGATTGCGTTCACTTTCACACAAATAACCTTGCAAATGGGAAAAATAAAATTTGCCCGCTATTGACTTTCCCTGTAGGGGTCGAAGCTCTGCTGTCGGTTGCTAGATTGATTTTTGTTTTCTTCCACCTAGTTAAAATGCGAGTGTCCTTAAAAGGGCGTCTGTTAATAGAAAAAGCGGCTACTATTTTTAACCCCTCATCTGTTCTGCTTTCTTGCGAATAACATCTTTTTCACAACTCTTGTAATTGTTACCTCGGCATTCTAGTCGTCTTTTCCATTTCTTCAAGATAGAGCTAGATCCGTCTATGCCGAAAATTACCGGAATTTTTCGACAAGAAAGATATGAATCCATCTCTCCTTCTCCAAGTATTCACTATAGCAGTTCCATCGCCTTGATTGGCAAACATCTAGGAGAAGCCTAAATTTGAATTCCAAACTGGTTGGGTGTGGGGCAAACGTAAAAAAAATCGACTTTCTGCGAAAGCCACTGTAAGAATACTCTACCTGTGAATCTAGACCCCCAAAGGTGAGTTTAATGTCACTAAGGGGCAGAAAGGAGGGCGATGAATCTGTTAATTTTTAAATTGATCATATTATAATTCTGCTGGTTCCAAAGTTGCTGAGTTACGTCCTGAGATATACTATGAAGCATTACTGTTTGATTTGAAACGTATCAAGGGCAGTAGGTATAATGTATGCTCACTGGATTTCAATATAATAGTTTTTTTTTTTTTCTCAGGATGTACGAAGGATATATTTTGTTTTTCATTGCTGTATACCTACTTTTTAAGGTGCTGTTTGTTTTAAAGGGAATAAGAAGAAAATAAATAAAGACGCATGCGATAAAACTGTCACGAGTATAACGTCTGCTTCAATGAAAAGGAAAGCCGTAAAAGTCTTGAAGCTTTGTAACTTCTTAGTTATTTAAATAATGACCTACATTCATCATTATGATTGCTATAATAATATTTTGTTTAAGTTTCTAAGTTCGAATATTTCATTAACTACTTTAATAATAAGTTTACACTGGTAAAGTTTTAGTTTGACCGTTAAATTACAGTCAAACTAAATGGATTATGAATTCACCTAGAATGGCATGAAATTGGTTCCGCCAAACAAGGAAACGACAGAATTAAAGCAAAACAGTCAAATGATCACACACACACACTCATACGCACACACACAAAAAATCATTTAAAACCGATTTGACAACATTCAAAAGTAGTCAGGAAAAAAATGAACTTTGGTAAATTTCACGATTATATTTATATAAACAGTAAATGTACCAAAGTTCATTTTAAGGAAAATTCGAAAATTTGCAAAAGTTTATAAAGATTTGAATAAACAGAACTTCTCTATATCATTTAACAAAACATGTTGGAAAGAATTCTTGCTGCCGAAATACGCCATATATATATATATATATATATATATATATATATATATATATATATATATATATATATATAACTAGACTCGTTTCGAAAAACTCTCGAATTTTTGATTTACTAATCAAATCAATCTCGAGGGAAAAAGGTTTTAAAAAAGAAAAGAGCTACAAAATGAACTTCTGCCGACAAAAAAAAATCGCACAGATGCAGGTCTGAAGCCCAAAGAAAAAAAAACCCGATACAGTAACAACTAACTAACAAAAGGCTCAATACAACCTATATATATATATATATATATATATATATATATATATATATATATATATGATGGCTGAGTGTTTGTGTGTTTATTGAAGCATATCACCCCAAACAAGTCGGTAGTGCCAGTAGTACGCAAGGGGCGACATAGAGTGAAAGTAATAGAAAAGACTAGGTGTGGGGGGATTGAGGAAAGGATAGAAAGGAGAACGAGGATCAATACATTTAAAATTTTTGAAGATTATAGTTATCAGGGAAGCAAGTAAGAGGAAGGTAGTTCCACTGTTGGGAAGTGCAAGAGAAGAAATTGTTGAAGTAGAAGAAGCGGTTACAGATTAACTGATTCGACAGTAAAAGCATAAGACCGAAATGCCAACCTAGTAGCACGCTTAAATTCATGCAATCGGAGCACAATTGAAAATAAGTCGTCAGAGCAAATGCCATGAAAATATTTATAGAAAAGATAGAAAGAAGCCACATCACGTCGGTGAGAAAGTTACTGGTGTCAATACCCCTAGTCAGGACCAATAACATTAGATATCCGTCTTTGGATTTTGTCGATAACATCGAGATGAACAGCGGGGACCGCAGACCATATATGGCAACAGTATTCCAGGAATGGGCGAATGGTAGATTCGTAGATGTGAAGGATGAACTCAGACAAAAAAAATAAATAAATAAACAAATAAAAAACATTCTAGCGCAAAAAAGAGAATCAATTTTCTTGCGGTGGATTCAGCTACTGATATATATATATATATATATATATATATATATATATATATATATAAATATTCGTTCTTTGACAGGATTCTATGAAAATTTCTCGGACATTCAGGCCGGTAAATGTTATTTAATACTGTTTATCATAAACAGAGCATTTACGTAAATACTTGTATCTATAAAAAACAACGTTAAACATAAAAATGTCTTTAATGAATAAATTGTCGGACCTTGTCCATTTCTTAATATATATATATATATATATATATATATATATATATATATATAGTTTGATTGATGTGAGTTTGTGACCCTGGGTTTTACGCTTTTGCGATGGTCAAACAAACTGATTAATTTTTTAAAATTTTGGATTCATGTAGGGTTGTATATATTGTTGTTTTTATGGAATTTGTCATCATGACGCCACTCATACTTACGCAAGCATACACATACACCCGTACACCCATTGACGAACGCAGACACACACGCGCTCGCCCACCGGAGCTCACACAAACATAAACATATGTGAAGAGTATGGGACTTGGCATATATATGTATATATGTGCCTTTGTGTAGATACGTACGCATTTGGTTGCTGTATTCAATGATGGATTGTGTAGCGAATATTTTTTGATTGTAGCGATGTCAACGCGGAGACCGTTTCTCTATTTTTGTTCGCTGAATAATATTTTCTCGCACGCACGTATGATGGGGACTGTTTAAAACTATGATAGGTAAAAATTGCTTTATCTTTAATTTTTTTAGGCTGTTTTGTTATTATTTTAAAGCCGGTTATTTGCTTTTTTTTGGTGATTGCGCATATGTAAATCGCAGAATTCCAGTTTGTAATACTTGGTAGACATTTTTTTATGTTTATACGTTATCTTAAGAAAAATGTCTTAAAATAATTGTCGGACTTTGTCCATTTAAATAATGTCTGACGTTATTTGTTTACATTTGTATACGAATCGAAGAGATATGAAAAACGAGGGAAAATCATGGAGAATTGTAGTTCAAATACAGTAAACGCTCCTCTGTGGCTAAATCGGAGGTCGCATATTTTCTATGAAAATTTTTCGGACATTCAGGCCGGGAAATGTCATTAATACTGTTTATTATAAACAGAGCATTTACTTAAATACTTTTAACTATAAAAAGAACGTGTAAACATAAAAAATATCTTAAAATAATTGCCAGACTTTGTCCATTTCATTATATATATATATATATATATATATATATATATATATATATATATATATATATATATATATGTGTGTGTGTGTGTGTGAAAAGTGTATATAAATATAAATAAATATATATATGTATAATTACTTATATATTATATGCGCTGTACTTATTGGGAAAGCGCTCAATAATGTATGAGTCTCGACGGACGACCAAGTATGTATATGTGTCTGCATACATCGATGTTTGCGTTAGTACGATGAATGACAAAACGACGAAGTTTCCCCCACCACTTCACAATAACACCAATACACGCAATCTACATAAACCCCAATTTTTAAAACATTAATCAGTTTGTCTGACGATCGCTAAAAGCGTAAACCCAGGGTCACAAACTCACCTCTATCCAACCAAAAATATATATATATATATATATATATATATATATATATATATATATATATATATATATATATATATATATATATATATATATATATATATATACTTTTAATGTATTCAGTGATAAAGCTTATGTAAATATAAAGTGGACACTAAGGTCAATCACCGTGCGGCGACAGTCTTTTTCATCCTTGTACCCCAGTCTTTATGCGATATGTGTTGTGTTTAACTCGGCTATTTATTAGCCAGCATATATACTCGAGCCAAAACAAAAGACATATAGCCTGAAGATTACGTTCAAACATGAAACAGGCTGTAGCCGCTCGATGTTGACTAAGAGTTCACTTTTCTCTCTCTCTCTCTCTCTCTTTATATATATATATATATATATATATATATATATATATATATATATATACGCCTGTGTGTATAATTAAATTTACTTTTTGTTATCTTATCTATATATAGATATATTTATCAAAAAAAATTCCCTCATAATTATATACTCTTAAATTCAAAACAACCCTTGAATTTGGACATGTTTTAGTAATTTCAAATACTCTTCAAATTTATCATAAAAAAATATCATAATCAGTATAAACAGAAGATTGTTATGCTTTTATTATTTTCCTCGCATATTTTTTTCGTCCGATAGATGTGTGTGCATGTAAAAGCGAATCCAGATATAGAAAAAGTGATCGTCACATTTTATAGAATTGTAACCCCCTTTACGGACGCACACATAAAATCTTGTCCAGACATACAGACACGGTTTCTTTGTCTGTCTTACTGAACAACTGGTTTTCGTCGTAAATAAACTTAACTACACGGTAAATATAAACTTTGATATTTTCATTGGTATGATTTTCTATAAAACATTAATTGTTTCAGTGTCGCTTGAAATGTTAGTGTGTGCAAATAAACTTCAATTGAATGTCTGCGAGAGCCGCAAATGTTCAAAATAAAAAGAAACATTTTTTTCTCATAATCAGGCAAAGTGAAATACTAAATGTCCAAAAATATTTACCATTGAAATATAATTAGTTTTGTAAACATTTATATAATATATTTTCGCGTTTCTCTGAATGAAATGCGGGTGGTGTAATGGATAGCGACAGGGGATGAGAAACTGAAGGACCAAGATCGAATTCCAATCAAATTGCCCTTGGGAATGGAGTGTATACATCTCCCCCAGCTGTGGATTAAATAGCAGGCCTTGTAGCTGAGAAAAATCATTCTTATTCCAAATGATTTTTAATGCAATATTCATTCGCCAAAAAATTCTGAAAATCAAATATATGTTTCTGATTTAAATAAAGTACAAAATGTTGATAAGCCATAGAAAAAAACAAACAAATAAATCAATCCTCTTTGTTAAATGGTAATGGCAAAATGAACCATTTCTTTTAAAAGATATAAGGCATTCATTGAACAAACAGTTTTCCTGTCTATAAAATGTATCACTTAAATATATTTTTTCAAAATAATATTTTTCTTAAGTCCATTAAATGTTATTGCTCTTTCGAGTTTTTACAGGTGTTACCTTCCTAACATTTTTAATGTATTGTGTAAAATTAAAATCTTGATTATATTATTTTCATTTCTGTTTCTAGAAAATCAATCATTAATTATAATCAAATTATAAGTGGGTTGTCTGGCGATTCACTTCTAAAATAAACTTTTAGGCCCACGGGTGTCCAAATACTTTATACAGTGAAGTCCACCGAGCACGAGGTTCGGGAAACACACGAGGTCAATGGTTACGGAATAAGAGACACAGTTTATTCGGATATGTGGGGAAAATAACGGTTAATCCTAACCATGAACTGGTTAAGTTTACAGTGATCAGGGAAAAACTCCTCTTGGGAGTTGATTCCACAGAGCAGCGGTTCGAAAAATGAGTCTGCTCGAGTGGAATTTATGTCTCAAAAATAGAATATGAAAGACATATGGATGGTTCGCTACAATCTGCGTAGCATGAAAAGTTTGAAAGTAGTTTGTAACACATTATATATCATCTGTCAGTTGCGTC
>CAHIKZ030000645.1:465000-480000 GCA_903632075.3 Acanthosepion pharaonis
AATTTTATCTATCTATCTGGTTCTATTTCTATCTATCTATATGTCCGAACCTACCTATCGGTCTCTATTGAATTCTATTTCGTTTATTTCTATCTATGTATCTATCTGTCTAATCTGTCAATGTACATATCCACTTCAATTACTGTCTATCTGTATCTATTTCTTACTCTCTATCCATCCGATTTTATTCCTATCTATCTCTCACTCTATATATCCGATTCTATATCTATCTATCTATCTATCTATCTATCTATCTATCTATCTATCTATTCTAACAGTCTCTACATCCGATTTTATTTCTGTTTTAATCTGTGTATCTATCTTTCACTGTCCGATTAAATTTCTATCTATCTATCTATCTATCTATCTATCTATCTATCTATCTATCTATCTCTAACTATATATCTTATTCTACCTATCTGTTTATCTCTATATCCGATTCTATTTCTTTTTTCTACATATCTATCTATTCATCTATATATCCGTTTCAATATCTATCTATCTATCTATCTATCTATCTATCTATCTATCTATCTATCTATCTATCCTATTTTATTCCTATCTCTCTATATATTATATCTTATATCTATATATTTTATATCTATGTATTTATCTGAATATTCTATTTCTCTCTATCTCTATCCGATTTTGTCCCTATCTATCTATCCGTCTAATTTTTAGATTTTTGCAATTGAAATATTTGTTGTAGATTATTATGATTAAGATATTTGACGATTAAATTTAGAAAATATCTACCAATATTTATATTACATAATTTACATGAAACTGGATTAAACCATATTATCTTTTCTTTTTTTTTTTTTGTTTTATTAGTTACAAATCATTGATTCTTTCACTAACAACATACACAAAAATTATTATCTCACACAACAATCAATTATTAAAAACATTATATGGCAGCAACACACCAGAAAACAAGCCTCCTTGTAATTGTAGAACCGGAATCAACTGCCCAGTTGGAGGTATCGGTAATTCAGAAAATGTGTTATACCTAGCTACCATATTTCCGAAAGGAAATATCAACGATAATAATAGTCTACGTAAGAATATCTGCTGGGAATTGGAAACAGAGACTTTACAATCACCAGTATTCCTTCTCCAATGCTACTTTTAGACACGAAAGTGATATATCCAAACATTATTGGAAACTTAAAGATAGCGGCGTCTCCACGCAAATTAAATGGGATATCATCTGTCAGTCTCTGACTCCCATCAACTTCCGAGGCAGATGCAGTCTGTGCATACAAGACAAAATTATATTGCTTAAATATAAAAATGCTGAACAATTATTGAATCAAATAAACGAACTTCTTTTCAAGTGTAGACAGAAGAACAGATTTAAACTTTCCTAAAATCATTGACTTTGGGGATATACACTTAAAGTGTCAATTCTGTTTTATATGTGTAGTAACATGTATGCGTACGTGTATTCACATGTTTATATATCGTCCTTTATATGATTGTTTTGCCTACATCACATATAATTTTAGTTTATTAATTAATATTATTTTTATATTAATATTATTGATAGTATTATCTTTTTTTTATTTTTATCTATCTATCTATCTATCTATCTATCTATATATATATATATATATATATATATATATATATATATATATTGGTTTTAAATTTGTTCCTTAATTATCCCTTGATTATTTAATTATTTAATTTGTTTTTTATATGATATAATTTTTATTATTTTATTTGATTAACTTTATCCTATTCATGTTGAATATTATTATTTTTATTATTATTAATTTGAAATTGTGATGACTATTATAATGCGATTATGGATTTTGTTGTCTGAAATGAGCTGATTATTAGACATATTAATCTTAATTCTGATAATTCCATCCCTTACCCAGTATATAAACTTTTTCAGCCCTTTAAGGAAAACTTTGTTTCTAGGACAACCTTTTGGCTCATCTTTAATTCTTCCTTTTTCCTTTCTTTCCCTCCCCCCAATCTCTTCCACTCCCCACTCTTTCTTTCTTACTTAATTTTCTTTTTTAAATTTTATATTGAAATTTTTCCTTCCTTTTTTTCTATTATAATTTTTTCTATTTCTTTCTTTTTTTTCTCCATTTCACTTTTGTCTAGAAAAAGTTGATTTATATTCTAAAACCTTCGAATTGAAAAGATGAATATTTAAATATATTCATGAATTAAATTGTAACCGAATTTTTTAAAGGATTTTCTTTATTTTTATTATATATATATATATATATATATATATATATATATATATATAATTCAATATCTATTCAAATATATATATATATATATATATATATATATATATTTAAATATATTCAAATATCTATATAAATATGTTCAAATATATATATAATTCAATATCTATTCAAATATATATATAAATATATTCAAATATATATATATATATATATATATATATATATATTTAAATATATTCAAATATCTATATAAATATGTTCAAATATATATATTCAAATCTATTCAAATATATATATATAAATATATTCAAATATATATATATATATATATATATTTAAATATATTCAAATATCTATATAAATATATTCAAATATATATATAATTCAATATCTATTCAAATATATATATAAATATATTCAAATATATATATATATATAATTCAATATCTATTCAAATATATATATAAATATACTCAAATATATATATATATATATATATATATATATATATATATATATATATAATTCAAAATATTCAAATATATATATATAATGTGTATATATATATATATATTTTTTTTTTTTCAGTAAATATTCTTGAAGCCAAAAACTGTTTGTAATGGCAGACATTTTTTATCTATTACTTTTAATGATCCTGGAGCCTGACCCTTAAAAAAAAAATAACGATCACAATTAATTATTAATATTCACGAGAATTTAAAATAGTCCTGTCACCTTACGGAACTCTCACGAGGCATGGTTAGCCTCGAAAGTTAATCTCTCCCTTTTGGCTCCGTGCAATTATAAAACAGGACACACAATTCACACTGGGGAGAAACCTAAAAGATAAATACAAAAATTCATATTGTTTTTGCACATAGGCTTTGCAAGTTGTTACATGCTAACTTTGTATTGAAAATTTCGCATATATATGAGTTGACCGATTAAATAGGTCAGTGTCTGATCCTTACCCACTACTTCCACAATATTAAGTATTATAATAAAAAGAAATAAAAAATTAAATTTTTAAACTCTCCCTTCCCTCTCTAAACTCGACCATGTCTCTCATACTATCGCTAACCACCCTCTATGCCAACTTATATAAACTCCCTGTCAAAAGTGTGAATTTTAAATTCATTTTTTGTTTCACCTTTTGAAAGTGAAGCCTCAAGATCCAGAGAAAAAAAAATTCTCTGGTGGAATAAATTATTACAATAGAGTCTTAAAGTGGTCTACGTTTCTTTAAATTATATATATATATATATATATATATATATATATATATATATATGTGTGTGTGTGTGTGTGTGCATGTGTCGGTCTGTGGGCTTGCCAGTGTTTTTATGGGAAGTCTTTTTCATTTTGTTTTAACTTTTCAGACATTGATGTTTCATTCACTTTAAATTAGGTCGATATTTCATATAACGTAGAACAATCCACTAAACATTATATAAATTTAACGATACCGTCTCTTAAGTTCTGTTTTTATTTATTGATGGTTATTTTTCAGTGAAATGCCCTTCCTAGTTTAGAAGGCAAGTCTTAGAACTAGTACATATTTTGTACGGAGGTGTTTTAAAAATTTTAGCTATCATAGTCAATGAGAAAATCTAGAAATGTATTTATTTTATTTATCTTTAGTTTATGAGTGAACTTTAAAACTGATTTTTTTTTCGAAACCTATTTATGTTTATATAATAACATTTAACGGATTTGGTTTGATTGAAGATACCTTCAATATATGTGGGATAAATGGTGTGTTTATTTATTTTATTGTATATTTCGTTTTCTAAGTTCACCATATAAATGTTTGAAAATAAAGGGCCGAGTGGACTTCCCATAGCAACGCCGTCAGGCTGGTATAAAGGACGATATTTTTCTGGCTGAATTTCCTCCGTGTCTGAGGTGCATTGTTTGTAAAAAAAAAAGAAAAGAAATGGAGATACTAATTAAAATTATCCGACACAAAATGTTTGTCGTTTTTAATAGTATCTCTCTCTCTATATATATATATATATATATATATATATATATATATATATATATATATATATATACCCAAGTATATAATTGGTATATACGGAATGAATTCCAAAAAAACCATTTATTTTATTTTATTTTCAACATCATCACTTGATAAGACACAGTGTGTTGAAACAAAATGGCTATTTTTGTAGTGATTTTATAACATACTTATGTTATGATTTTTTTTATAAAAAATAATTATATATATATATATATATATATAGAGAGAGAGAGAGAGAGAGAGAAATTTAATCGTTGTGGTGGTGATACTTTTATTTTATCTCTTTTATGAATAAAATATTATCCCTTATTAAATATTATTTTATCCTGGTATTTCAGCAATAATCTGTTATATATATATATATCTTTACCTCCATTCTACGTCATTAACACCGCAGTACCGCCTTAGCCACCGAAACAGTATTACCTTCCCTGATTGGCAGCTGACAGTGGGCAGGGTATCACACCTGCTTTCACACGTTGTACGCAGGGAATTAGAATATAAGGCTAGCAATGGTTGAAACGTAATGAAAACAAGTTAAAAGTTACCTGACCCTAATGTTCCCGAATTGGTATTGAACAGCATGCAAAATGTGTCATGCTTTAGGGGACATAACCCGCTGGTTATTTTCAATTAACTGACAGGCATATCTGGAGAAAGGAAGAGAATATTTATTGTATCTGCTTTCATTTCCCCATGACAAAATATATACTTGTTAACATGTCAAACAAGTGTAGGCGCCCGCAGAGTCAAATCTGTTGTAGCATCAAATTATTTATTATTATTATTAATACTAATAATATTTATATGAATAGAAATTTAGCATTATTTTAGTTGCTGATATTACATGTCCGCTTGTTCCTTCCTATTTCGTTTTGACTGCGGAAAAAGACGGATGTGACATACCAGAGACACTATTTGGTTTCAGAGAGAAAATAATGGGATGAAAGAAGGAAGATAGAAATGTTTTACATCTCCTGCCAATGCCTAATAAATGATGGATTATTCTATTTTGAATTCGTGGAAAGACAGGAAAGACGTATCAGGGATGCTACTTAGTTTTAGTAAGAAAAAAAATGTCGAAGATAAAAGTGATTAAAGTCTGTTTCAGTAAAATGTAAAATGTTTTCTTTTTCAAATGTTTTCATGATTATTAAAGTTAAGCTCAAATATTTATCGATGCGATATATTACAGATATTTTATTTTCGTCGAACTCTCTGTGAGATTTCAATCATTAAATTAAGTCATAAGATCCATCAGAAAATTCCAGTAGTAAAACCGTTGAATTGTCATAGGTATTTCTAATTGTTATTACTATTTCGTTGAAGTTTTTGAATATTTATACAGGGTGCCCAACAAGAAAAAGACAGGATTTTTTTTTTTTTAATTGTCGGATTTTTTGTTACAGTTATTTAAAACAAAAGCAAATGATTGAAACTTCGTAGTTTAAATCAGAAGAGACATAAATGTTCGATGTGGTGTTCAAAATAAAAAAAGTTATTTTTCTTATATGTTACTTAATTCTTTTTCATCATATTGTAAATCTACAATATCCTGATTTTTTATGGGGCAACCTCTATTAATAATGAAAATAATAATAAGCACTTGAATGTCTTTGTATTAACTACCATTTATAGCATCTTCATCACTATATGTACTTCATAACAGTGTCTAGTTTTTTTATTATTTTCATATAAATGTTAATAAATTGTGAGAGCCATGTTAGCCATAGCATCAGGGCATATATTATTATTATTGTTATCATTATTTCCTTTGACCTCGTGTGTACTCATTTTATTTCGGGTCCAGAGACCTAAGGTCAGAAATGGCATCATGACATTTTCCACTGAGCAATTGAAAAAAAAAACATATTTTACATACATAAAGCTCTTCGAAAGGTGTGGGCTGTAATCGCGAGAACAATATTTGTTTTTATTTCTTTAAGGCATGGACTTCCAGGAATCCCTTCAATGAGTCAATTGCAATCTTTTCCGATCAATCTGAGGGCTTCAACTACAACAGGCAATGTTGATGTCATCATGTGCCACATTTTTTAGATTTCGATTTCAAGGCCCTTGTACTTTAATAGCTTTTTGAAGATCTTCAAATATACATTGCAGTCTGCAGGGACTGCCATATCAATAAGGAGGCAGTTTTTTTGTTTGTTTGCGGTCTCTAATAACGATGTCAGTGCGATTAGCTTTGATTGTTCGGTAAAATTGTTCCAGGTCCTATCTCCGTAATCGGATCTGGGTGGTGTTCATACCAATTTCTTTCATTTTCTTTTCCGCAGAAGTTGCAGATTTTCCAGTGCAGATACTGACCAACTCTATCATGCCGGGTTTTATATTCAGTGGGTGTCATTACCGTGCAACCTAATACAAGATGGTCAATTGTTTCTGGATATTTATCAAAGACTGCATTTTGGGCCAACACATTTCTTTAGTATGTGTGCATTATAATTTCTAGTTAACAAGCATTAGTCATGTGCAGTAAGTATAAAACCTTCGGTTTCAGCTTTTAACCCTGCACTGATGGGTACGGGGTTTGTCCACATCAGCTTGTTTGGTACGGGCAGAGTATTGACCGTGAAGCGGTTTATCTTGCCATCGTTTCTGTATCTGGTCGGTTGCATTTTCTTTTGCTGTTGCTTTCTTTTTTTAAAGTATTTAGCAGCTTCAGTCAGTGTATTGGGCTTTACTTGTATTTCTGCGCCCTTTTGAAACTCCATTTTGAACTTGTTGGCTTCTTCTTCTTATTATTATTATTCTACTGCTACGATGAAGACTGATAATAATAATAATAATAAAATGAGACTGTTTTACAGTTCCCCGGTCTTTACAATGATTATTCCCGTCTTATGAGTACGTAGAATTACAAAACTGGAGTTATATTTTTAAGGAGGTAAATGTGGGTAAGTCAGTATGATGCGAAAAGGTGATAATTTGAAAATCATTTCTGCTATTCTTAATACTATTCCGGGACGGCCATAATTATGGTCATAAAACACAGACGACCAGACGGAGATCAGGATTCAGCGCACGGATATTGAAATCGTTTTTCCGTTCTGTCACTCTATGCCGCTCCAGCCGATTCCTATCGGAATTTGCTTCACTTGATTCGCCTTCTTAGATATTCCACTTTTCCAGTCGACAACGCTGTATTTCCCTTATCGTCAAGATCAGAGCCTCTTCATTAAATCGACATGAAACAATGTGGGTACGTTTGATCAGCTAATGAACTTCCGAACTGGGAGAAAAGTTTTGCACTGTGGATGTTTTACAAGTTCTTTCAGACTGCATAAACATTATAAAATCAATACTCTCTGTCAAAAGATCAACTATTCCATTATAAATCATATCTTCTACGAACATTTATCAGTTGTATTGAGTTTCTATAAATTATCTGTTGTCTCTACTTACTTTATTTTGTAATGAGATTTAATAATAATAATAATAATAATAATAATAATAATAATTGCAACTGAAAGGAACGCAAGACAATCGAAACAAAAATTCGTAAACAACTCACATCCAACAGAATTCACCTTCCTGAGGCAGATGATGGCCGTCTGTGTCTGGCTAGGAGAAGTAGATATAGGGACGTGTTTAAACAGAAATTGTCTTTAAAAATTTTAACATGGGACTTTGTAATATCTTGCAGCTGGGTGTGGATGTTGCAACTCGTAATGGTGCACGAGAAAAATTAAAATAAAAATTATTCCGTATCAGAAGAATCCTCTAAACATTTCAAAGAATTCAGGTTAAATCCTGATGGAGCGAAAAAATCCAAAGTTAAATGGAAGTAAAAGAAAGCGTGAAGCGTCCATATAACTGTTTTTTTCTCCGAAACCAAAATGATGATTCGAGTGGAAGAAATTAAATCATACATGATGGTACAATTTATGATAGAAAATTTAAGAACTTGAAAAATAATTACTTGTTACTGGATATGCGGTTATTGGAATGCAGATAGCCAAAAGTGGAATCGGAGAGGCGAGTTCAAATTCCACGCTCGTCTGTTGCCTTCACTTGATTTTGTGATGTCAACGAACACTCGTTGCCACTCTTGTAATGCCAACGTATACTCGTTGTCACGCTCGTTGTAGTAGAGACGTTGTAATCGCAGATACAACTATAGTAACGTCGTTGAAGAATACTGGTGTCAGACGCCTTCGAATATCACTCGCACTAATAGTGCTTGCTCGATACTACACGCTCGAAATAGTAATCCATATGGTGATCAGTTTAGAGAAATAGTATAGTGAATAGAGTAGAGAATAGCGGTCCGTATAGTTATAGAGGATAGACTAGAAATTGCGATCCGAATAGTAATAGAGAATAGAATAGAAATGTCAATCTGTCTAGTAATAGAGGATAGGCTAGAAATGGTGATCAACTAGACGCCAAGCTAATACCTACTGTTGCGTTTCCTCTACGGTCATGTGGTTTACTTAATTCAATAATGGGATCACTTGTGTTTGCTCACTGGTAACCTGTGTTCATACTCAAGTGTCGGCAGCGGCAATTTATTCTTATATAACACTTGAGGAAGAACTTCCTTGAAAAAGTGTCACTACTGTGTACCTCCAGTTAAGGGTAAAATAAGTTTAGATTAGGCTCTCTAGCCTTGGTGGTAAATAAGTTAAGAGCTGGAAAAGTTTGCATTTAAAACCTTGTAGAATCCAACCGGAAACCACTCCAGTATCTTTCCCCAGAATGCATCGCAGTTCTCAACTAATAAAGAAAAGGAATTAGTAGAGAGTCTTGATTGGGTATTTAAAACGAACAACTTTGCATTGAATTACAGTGTAGCTTATTTCACTTACGATAATTTTCATTGTGTACAAGGTCCAAGATCTACTTGAGGTAGAAGGTTACTTAGTAAGAGGTACAACTTATGGGCGTATATGAGAAATATACCACTTAACCATAGATTTGATTGCTGTGAGCGGGGAAGCATCCTCTTAGGAATCTGGTTCAACAAAGCAGTGGTTCGAGGGGAGAAGCTGTTCAAGTGGTACTTACATCTCAGAAATACGTAGATTATTATAAAGTTCGTATAACACTCATAGTTTTTGTTAATAATACTATAAGGAATCATTGGAACAAACGGTGGAATGAAGAACAATTTTAATCGCATGAGAGACATGTATTAATAAGACAGTAATTAAGAATACCGTGTGACAGCGCGTTCGACTCAACGCTACGCCTTGCGATACACATTACGGCGACCATTCTTATCAGCAGGCGTTCTATCATAGCAGATGGACGAGTTCGTATTCAACAATTAGTGTACAGAACGTCGGTAGACGTTTTACACAACGAAGAGAATTGATGTGGTTCACTACAATGTGCGTGTCAAGGCGGTTCATAGCCCTGAATGTTAGAATTGGTGTAACTAAGAAATGTAATTCGTTTGAACACTTTCCATGGAAATAGCGATCGGTTACCGAGAGGCTTGACATGTTTCGTCTGTGGAAAAGGGGTTGTTTGGTTGAAAATAATTAATCACCCACAAGGGCGCGGATAAACTTTTGTATATCGACACTGGAAAATGAAGATTGTGTAGCTCCAGTCCATGTACACCGTTTTCGGCTTGATCTGGCTGTTGTAAATGTAGAAGATAGCAAGATGTATCAGGTACTTACTGGAGCGGTATAGGTAACCGAGTGTTTTTCTTGCATCTTTAGCAATGGCTCTTATACCGGGTGTAACATCAAAATTGTCCAGTTGTTAGATTAAGCTTTGAACCATTGCATCTTAGAAATCATTAAAGATATCGTACTGGATATTTCGTATAACACTATTGGACCCTACTTTGACCAATAAGAATGTATTTAGCTCTAAGTTGAAGTGATGATGCCTCTTCCTGTTGTACCTCCTGATGCAGTTTTCCTCTCTACTGTCCCCACTTTTTAAAACTTATTTACCGTTCTCCTGAATGGACTTTGAAAATGGAAGCCAGATTATGAATGTTGCTGCCATTACTGAAGGACTGAATGATCTTTTTTCTCTCAACATTGCTCAGTTGGGAAGACATGGTGAGACTAACACAACACGATTTTAACCTGTTCTCTTTCTAGTTGAATTGCTCAAAGGGTATTTTAGTGATTCTTACGATAAATGGTGTTATGATGGCTAAATATCCTATCTGAAGACCTCGTAAAAAGAAACTCAGTTTAGTGTTTTTTTTTTTTTTAGACATTAAACATTTAGTTGGATGAAAAATTATGCGATGCTGTTACACGATTTGGACAATTTTGTTGTTACACCCAGTATGCACAAATCTAAAGAGTCGTAAGACGAGGATGTTTTTTAGCAAATTTATTCAACCTTTACAGCGTGGCTATCCTGAGAGAACTAGGAGTTCTAACAGGATTTATTATGGATGGGCACAATCTTACCATGAGATAAATATATTGCATCTTATTGATGGGAGACACAGAAGAAAAACTGCAAAAGCTCCAACACAAGAAATTAAAGGAAAGCCAGAAGAAACGACTAACCACTAATTTAAGATTTGGACAATTTTACTGTTACACTCGGTTTATGAGTTCCACTTAGGATCTGAGTTGAGCTTAAGTCCGATGGGTCCTCTTTTAGAAAAAGCGTTCATCTCGTTCATCTAATTTCCTATGTCTACTTTCTTGATAGAATACTAGTTGAATATTCTAATATAAGTCACATCTACATGTATCTCCAGCCATTACCCCCATGTCTAGACATTACTACTCTTTCTTTACCTTGTTTTTTTCTCCTTTTTTCCTCTTCCAATTTTGTCTTCCCACAATTTTTTTCTCTTTTTTTCCGTTTTTCTTCCTTTGTTTTCATTTGCATTGTTACAATTTGCTTTAGAACTGATTTCATTTTATTTTATCTTATTACCTTGATTCGTTTGAAAATCCTTACAAGTTTATCTTGTTAAGGAGAAATGATCATAACCATGGAGAAATTTTAATTCCTATTGTATAATAATTTATATGCTCTGTTAAAATAAATATATTGAGCTCTTTTTGTGGATCAGTTTTAATATATTATTAGGGTTTACATGGATTATATACCAATAGATTATTACATTAGGCACACACACGCACACATATATATATATCATATATATATATATATATATATATATATATATATATATATATATATATATGTGTGTGTGTGTGTAAAGAGTGTGTATATAAATATATATATATATATATATATATATATATATATATATTATTTTATATTATATGCACGGTACTTATTAGAAAGCGCTTAATATCAGAGATAGAGTTAACATATTTGGTTGGATTGATGTGAGTTTGTGACCCTGGGTTTCACGCTTTTGCGATCGTCAGACAAACTGATTAATTTTTAAAAAATTTTGGATTTATGTAGATTGCGTGTATTGGTGTCATTATGGAAATGGGTGGGGATCGTCGTCGTGATGTCACTCATGTAACTCATGCCATGTTTGCGTTATATTTAAATTTAGATTTGAACAACAGAATGACTCTTTCAAGATATCGAAGGAGAAACCCAGAGGATGGAGGTCACATCGACAGTATCATTGAGTAATGTTGAAATGCATCATTATTCTCCACAAATTATAACAATGATTTAAAATCAACCGTCATTTACTTACAATATGACATGTGAAACGTCTAGTTCAGCAAATATATATATATAGTTATATATATATATATATATATATATATATATATATATCAACAGTTTTTCTTTTTCGTTTTCATGAGAGTTTTTCTGTCCCCCTATTTACCCGCGAGTCATTCTTTTGTAGAGAGTCAATGACCCTTTCAGGAACGCTATCCTGCAATATTTTCTTCTTTCGATGTCCAATATTCCGGACAAGACCTGGCTATCTTTATACAATCTCATGTCATTATAGACAGCCTGTCAAATTGCCAAATAACTTTCAGGCAATCTTACATCGTTTTTTATAGGAAGCACTGATAAAGAAACACTATCATAAATTATTTCGACTGTTGACCGAGTTGAAAATTCAGTCGCATTAATCTCAGCCACATCCCGACATTTCTCTTTAGTCCTTCGTGTATGAATTTGTCTACCCTCTCTTATTTGAGCTTTAATCTGCTGTTTCTTTGATTTTCGAATTTATTTTAATCCAAATCGGCCGACTTTATCGTATGGTCAAACATTTGGTTTTCTATGAAGACGAGAGCTATATATGTTTTCGTTTTAATTTTCGTTGTATTCTTGTTATTTTAAAATAACAGTCGAGGAAAACTTAATCAATAATCTTTTTTCTACATCCGCCATTTTTGTATGTATGACATTTAGTTTAATTTAGTTTAGTGGTTTTTTAGATATTAAACATTTTGTGGGAGGGAAAATTATGCGATGCTGTTACACGATTTGGACAATTTTGTTGTTACACCCAGTAAAGAGTCGTAAGACGAGGATGTTTTTAGCAAATTTATTCAACCTTTCCAGCGTGGCTATCCTGAGAGAACTAGGTTAAATATTTAACTCGGCTCTTAGGATAAGAGTCGAGTTAAATATTTAACAGATATATATTTAGTTTTACTGATCACTACTAAAATGTAAGCTAGCCTTTGTATTTTAGTGTTATTTTTATATATTCACTTTCATTTACATAATTTTTATGTTCCGAATATCAATTTCTTTGAAAGCCTTATTTGAAGTTTGGGCTCTTCATAGCCACTCATATATAAACTTTGATAAAAACGAAACTATATCGTCACAATTTAATTCAATACCTTCGGAGAAGATTAAAAAATGCATATATTTCATTCAATACAACATTTGTGTATTGTTTGACGGTTAATCTTTCTAGATGGGGAATATACAACTAAATAAGACCTCTTTAAAGCAAGTTATCACAGCTTATTCATTTCGGAAGCCATTTTGTACAAATCCAGTCTTTGTAGATTGAGCCTAGTAGAAAAAAAAAGCGGTAGATTCAGCAAGATTTGAAGAAAATATTGAAAAGTGGTGACGACTGATTTGGCTGAAAAAATTCAGGAAGAATTTCCGCATATTTCGTCAATCTCAACGTCGGATGCTCTTTAAAAAATACGATAGTTAGAACAACAAAATAAGAGAAGGACAGAGCAAAAAACGAATGTTGTCTGCAAATAACCTTTAAATGAAGAGTCAGAAGATCGAACAGCAATTAATCAATCATAAAAGAACCAAACAGAGTTAAATAATTACGTGAGAGTCGGATGATTATTCAAGGTCGTGGATATTCAATAAATTTATTCAAGGTTATTCAAAACTAATTATTTCTGAAAGATAAGACATTGATAATAAATTTACCGTTTTTTTCTGGGCACCCTAGGGAATAGATGTTATATATATGTACGCAAAGCCTTTATGTTGGTTTGCTGTCATTTTCTCGGAGAAAATTAGCTTAAAGAAAACCATTACTATCAGAACACAATAACTCTTGATTATTCTAATATACTTCTTAAATATGTTAAGGTTGCAACAGCTCTTTGGGGAGTAGATTATCGAAAGCCTTTGCGTGATCTTTGCTAAGGTCCGTAAATAATCTTTTAAGGTTGATAAAATTTAATCTTGAATTTTACAAAGGGCTCTCAGTGAGGATCGAACTCTTTTCTCACCAAGACTTTCTAACCATTACCTTACGAATCAGGATGTTTGAAGTAGACAATTTCAAGAATTAGAATTAGATCCGTATGAATCTAGGTTGGTTTTTAGAATCTGCAGATTTATGCAGCATCAAAGACTTTTTGACGCAACTGGTTTATGCTTCAAACGGAGTTTTTCAAACTGTGTTCACTGATTTGAAAATTAGAATTTAATTATGGCTGGTCTACTTTTGCTACGCTCTCTTTTTTTCACTTAAATTATTTCATCGAACTGTCGTCTTCTCGGTTAATAGTAATTTTTTCGCTGAAATTACTACGCTCGTCCTTGGTATAACGATAAACTACATCCGGCAGCAAGGCCTCTGATCGAGAGGTTTTGAGAAGCCTGGAACTACCTCTTAATTGCAGTTGTCCCTAGATACATCCTAACCCGGGATGGTAGCACATGTTAGGGGGTCAGCTATGGTCAAATAGTTAACCGCCAAACTGGAGATATTATGGTAAAAATACCAGCAATACATTATTGGAAAAAGTTACCAGCAATACATTTTTTGAAAAAGAAAATTACCAGAACATTTTTGGTAAAAATAACAGCATTACATATGACACTCAATTAAAACCCTCCTTACAAAATTACGTCAATGAAACCTGATCTAAAAACTGATTTTTTGCAAAGAATATATACTCTATTCATATGAAACTTTCCTGAAAATATTGTCGGTATTAAATAACCCATTCAGGTTGTTATGCCGTAAAACAAAACAAAACAGACCTATAACTAAAGACGATTAATATTCAGCTTCCTTATAAATAGAGAAAAATTTCCCAATTTCTCTACACACTGTATATATGAAAAGAATACATCAATGAAACTTGACTCTTGACAAAACCTCTCTTTACAAAAATATGTCAATGAAACCTGCTCTGCCAAATGAGAATACATTTTCTGTTCATACGAACCTACCCTAATAATCTTGTCGACATTAAATAACTTACTGAGGTTGATATGCCGTAAAAACAAACTAAACTAACCCTTGTAAACAGATAAAGTCTCTTGATGAATCTATCAAATATTTTAACAAATTTTATTTAAACGCTATTCATTGAGAGATCGCTAGAAAAAAAAACTTGCTTCGAGAAT
>CAHIKZ030000645.1:485000-515000 GCA_903632075.3 Acanthosepion pharaonis
CCATACGTCCTGGGTGAGACGTTAAACTACATCCGCATCCTGGATAAGACGATAAACTAGAAGCAAAGTCTCTGATCAGGAGGTTTTGAGGAGCGTGGAACCACCTTTTAATTACTGGTGTTCCCAGGTCAACCCTGACCCAGGGTGGTAGCACCTGTTAGGGTCCCAGCTATGGACAAATAGTTAACTATTAGCAGCAATACATTTTTAAAAAAATAATACCAGCAATAAAATTTTGAAGGAAAAATATTACCAGAAACAGAATTTTGACAAAACAAAATATTACCAGCAATAAAAAATGTTGTCGGCATTAAACAACCCATTGAGGTTGATATGCCGTAAAACAAAATAAACCAAATCAAATCTAAACCAAAGAATACATATTCTATTCATATGAATCTATCCTAAAAATGTTGTCGTCATTAAATAACCTATTGAGGTTGATAAGCCATAAAACAAAATAAACCAAACCAACCTAAACCAAAGAATACATACTCTATTCACACGAATCTATCCTAAAAATGTTGTCGGCATTAAATAATCCATTGAGGTTGATATGCCGTAAAACAAAATAAACCCAACCAATCTAAACCAAAGAATACATATTCTATTCATACGAATATACCCTAAAAAATGCTGTCGGCATTAAATAACGCATTGAGGTTGATATGCCATAAAAAAATAAACCAAACCAAACTAAACCGAAGAATAGATATTCTATTCATACGAATCTATCCTAAAAATGTTGTCATTAAATAACCGATTGAGGTTGATATGCCATAAAACAAAATAAACCAAACCAATCTAAACCAAAGAATACATATTCTATTCATACGAATCTATCCTAAAAATGTTTTCGGCATTAAATAACCCATTGAGGTTGATATGCCCGTAAAATAAAATAAAATAAAATAAACCAAACCAAACCAGACTCCTTACTTTCCAGTCAACTTTAGTTTTAAAAATGCAATGCCACTTGATATCTACTGCCCTCCTGATTGCTCTTCTCTTGTTTTCAATCTTTGGTAATCCTTATGTTTTCTAATTCTTCCGCACGCAGTAAGCCCTTGGGTCTTAAGAGATTTAATGCCTTACTTGGGGTGAAATCGTTTACAAAAACATTTACCAGTTCTACTAGTTTAGTAATATAGAAACTTCATCAAACGAAGAAACGTGTACTGAAATGTTACGTAATATCAGTCCTTCTATGCGACCTTGAATGCTCAACAATCTTCTGACAGAGGAAGAAGCGTCTTGAAGCTACCGAAGGATGCTGAGGATACAATTAACCGAACATGTGAGCAACGGTAAAGTTTTAGAGAATATGGAAACAAAAAGGACACTTTTGCTAAACCTCAGGAAGAGACCGTTGGATTTTCTAGGATACGTAATAGAGAAATAAGGCTTAGAAAATTTGACACTCACGGGACATATTGAAAAGAAGAGGGATAGAGGAATACAGCTTGAAACCTACCTCACGAGATTGAGTGAATGGATGCAGGAACAAGGTTTAGGAGAAATGACCAAAAGTCAAAATGTATTAAGAGCTACAAAGGACAGGGAATTGTGGATTGCCTACGTCTAAAAGGAACATAGAATATATTAGAAGATCCAAACATAAAAAAAATAAGCAACGTTTTATGCAACTTGCGTAATAATTCTTGCACAAATTTTATTCAACTCAAGAATTGGTCAAAATAATCCTATAGTAATATAACAATGCAAGACCTATTTTTTCATGCGTATTCACATCTAGATTTGGTCGAATCAAGGGTGTATAGTTTCAGGTTTTTCTTCGAACATCCGATCTTTTTTCGTGTAACATACCAATCACTCCTTGTAAGTTTATATAAAAATTATTTGGTTGTCTTGTGTGTTTATATCCTAAGTATTATTGGGTTCACTTTCTTGTTTATGCTGGTGCGTCCATCAACATATTTTGAGGCCCGATTGTGTACTTGGTGACATAGAGGACATTTTCTGAGTTAACCAGGGTTCCTTGGTATTTTGAAGTTATAAGCTAAAAGCGTATACAAAATTTACTTGCTATATTTTACCGTGAAACTAGATTATATTGCGGTCTCCATAGATCTACTGGCCTTAAATCAATGATTGCTTCTGGGTAATAAATTCAGATTTCTGATAAGTCCTGATGTCAATCACATGTTACGCAGTTGGTTGGTTGTTTTTTGTTTAACAGCATATCAACATCTATGGGTTTTTAAATACAGAAATATAAATATTTTGTATGGGATTTCATGGTTTCAGATACATATATTTTGTAAATAATTTTAGACTTTCAGGACAAACATATGTTTTTTAGATAGTTTGTAGATGATAAAATGTATTGTTGGTAATTTTTAGATGTATTAAAGGTAATTGTACAATAAAAATGTATTTTTATAATTTTACAGTGTTTTATTGATTGTCATTTTTGTATAAAAATGTATTCTTGGCCATTTTACTATAAAATGTATTGTTGGCGATATTCCTATAAAATGTACAGTAGGTCATTTTACTATAAAGTACATTGCTGGTCATTTTGCTATAAAATATATTGTTGATTATTTTTCTATATAAATGCTAATATATATATATATATATATATATATATATATATAATCATTTATTCAAAACTTATAACATAAAAATGTTATTAAATGATTACAAAAATTGCCATTTTATTTCAATACTTCTGGTGTCTTATCAAGTGATAGTGTTGAATGTAGAATAAATGATTTTTGTAGGCATTTTTATGTTATAATTTTCGAATAAATGATTATATTTGCTCTACTCTGTGTTGAGCACTCTTTTAAGAATAGTATTTGTTGGTTATTGAATTTATTCCGTATACACCAATCCTATACTTGGGTATATAAATATATATATATATATATATATATATATATATATATATATATATATATATATATATTATAAAATATATTGCTAGTAATTTCAAGATATATTGTTGATAATTTTACTATCAAACAACGTTTGCATTTTTCTTTAGGAGTTCATTATTTGTCCATAGCTGGGGCATTAACAAGTGCTACCATCCAGGCTCAGGGATGTCCTGGCAACAACAGTAATTAAGAGGTGGTTACACGCGCCTCAAAAGCTATAATCTTCCGATCAAAGGCCTTGCTACCGGATGTAGTTTATCGTCATACCCAGGACTAGATAAAGATGAGAACGGTTGAGATGAAGCAAATAAGATGATCGACGAAGGTGGCATTCTGTTTCTCCGAAATGAGCAAGTTCATCAAAAATCAGGTTCTAGTGCAGATACAAATATCAGTTGTTCGGTAAATGTCTTTTTTCGTATCCCGGAGGTCATTGTTTTGTGTTAAGACTTATTCACAAAACTCAATAAAATAAGCTAAAAAATATCATTACCCCCGAAAGTGAGTTTTATTTTTATTCTTTACCTCTTTAAAAGAAGTAGGTCTCTGTAACCTCTACATTTAATCATTACTTTTTGAGTCCGTGCCGTGATATTATTTTTTACGTATTACTCTCTCTTTACGTTTTGCTTCAGCTGCTGAGGGTCGCTCAGTTTCCGTTATGGCTGTACAGGCCACGCGGTAGTGACAGTCTTGATTGTAATGAATGCATATGAAGACGCCCTCCTCCGATGTCGCCGTATTGTTTTCTTCCTTCGATCCCGCTTATCCTCGGCGGCAAACCTACGTATCTTCCCTCCTCGGTTCAACTCGGGGTGTAAATCGTGTCTCCAACGTCAGCGATCGTTGGCGATCGTTGGCGATCGTTGGCGAAATCTTCCCACCTCTCTCCGTGTCGATCACCTTCATGCTCCTTTTGCAAGCATCCTTAACACAAAGATGAAGCTACTTTCATGTCCTCTTGTCCGTGGCTAGTTCCCTGTAAGGAAGGACATTCGGAATACTCCAATCAGTAAACTGCTGCCTCTTGTGTTTTGCCAGCGCGGTGAGCTATACTGGGATGTCCTTTCCATGGTGAAGGCCCTGGCAGTTTTGTTTTTTTCCATGCAGCATTTCATCCCTCTCCGTGCCACTAATGTTTTCCAAAGGAAATGTACAGGCCAGTAGATCTTGTCACCGGCAGCGCCGAAATAAATTCCAGAACTTGAATATAATATTGGATTCTCTGAGGAACTCCGGTTCCGGTTTTGTCCTCAGGGTTTAATCCCGAAGCCATTCCCAGGATTGGGTATGGCCGCGAGTCAGCGAATATTTAAAATCAGTTTGCTTTCTCTTATTTTCGTATTATCCAACACATTAATTAATTTGATATTTGTTTATTTCACAATGTCTTCGTTAAAGAATATAAAATTAAAGCTTAATTTTAACATTATTTAATTTTTTTTTATCAATCTTTAATTTTTGGTATTTCGTTATTTTTATTAATTTATCCTTTACACAAATACGTGCTAGCGTTGAAATATGTTTAGTCAGATCAAGAAACCCTTGCCCTCAATATCTCATGTTCCGTATTGCGGTCATTTTGGTAAATTAGTTTTATGGACCTTGTGTTAGACAAGAAATATTACGCAATCGCGCTCACTGTTGTTCATGCAGTGACCATAATTACAATTTTCTTTTTCACTTTAATTGCATTTTACATCATCTGTTGTCTTCTTTGGATACAAAAATGGTGGTCATTCAGAGTCTCCCGGTAAGACTAGAGGGTAACCCGTACTACACAAAGCAACACGAATATATATTTTTTTAAAGATTTAACCCCAGGTAAGACAATAAGGCAGCTAAGACACAAGGGGTTACTGGCTGTGGAAGAATGAGAAAGAAAAAATTACAAATGAGTTGGGACAAAAAGAGGAATCAGGAGGACCTTAGCGATTGACATAGCATTTACATTTTTGGTGATTTAAGTTGGCTGGAAAACACGAAGTTACACAAGCGAGAAGTGCGAGAAAAAATCTGTTACCAGAGTATTTACGGCTGCGTCCAGCCAGCTCATCGGTAAATTGACATCTCACCGCCAGTCGAGAACTGCACTTAAATTAAAAATGTTTAGGTGTCATAACGAAGAGCTTATCCGAAAAATTACCTTGAAATTATCTATAGACAAGATAAAGGGAAGTAACATTACGGCGGTGGGAAAGTGACTAAAGCCGAGCTGCCATGTCAGGGCACATAATATTGCTGATTTTTCTTTGGATTTTATGAAGGAGCTCAAAGTCAATAGCGGTGGCACCGGACCATATGCGATAGCAATATTCTAAGCATGGACAAATAGTAGACTTAAATATATGTATGATAGATTCGAGTAAGAAAAAATGTCTCGCACGACGCAGGGAACCAATAGCAGCTGACCTCGCAAAAGATTCAACCTGACAACCCAGTGCCTTCATAATGGAAATTCACAACCACTGATTTGTCTGATCACCAAAAATTTAAGGCAGTTAAATCACTATGGACCCGGAAGAAGAAAGAAAGAAAGAAAGAAAAGAAAGAGCCAACCAACCAACCAATTACACCCCACGCACCTCTGAAGGTGATGATCCTCAACTCTTGTACAATAGACGTGGAAAGAGTGCGAGCCGGAATAATAATAATAATTTTTCATTAATAAATTATTGAATATCGAAGAATATAATTATGTTTTGGTAGGATCCACCTAATTTGCATATAAATATGGTTGGTACCGGAAAGAGAGGAAGGAATCAAGAGATTCAATCCAGAGACTCTGCCCGACTGCGACTCAGTCAACACATTCCCCAGGAACGGTCTTACCAGGAATATACAAAAGACTATATGTAAATGTTGTGTACACTTTCTTGTTTCAATACATTTTGTTCTAAGTACATTTTGTGTTGCATTATATTCCATGCATTAGTCAAGTTTCAACGAATTAGTTGTTTTTAACACAGTTGATAATGAATGTCAAATAAGTGTTGCGAGGATACTTTCGGACAGCAGTAAAGAAGCAACGCAAATAGAAAAGATTAATAATTACTCTGAACTGAAAGTTGAGATTGTCAGATTGTGAAAAATGCTGTTTAAAATCATCCCCGTATTTACCAGGGGCACTGGGGTCTGCCCCATCGAAGTTTTTTTTTTAAAAAAATGTAGGCGAAATCTCTTTAAAATAAACTTCGGGAACAGTACAAAAATCTGCTTTACTGGATACAACAAGAATACATCGAAAGTAGTATACGACTGATGTCCTTGTGGTTACTTGACAGGCAATATCTTCCTTGCTATTCGAGACATTTGCACAACAACAGTCCCATGACAAAATGATTTATCAAACTTATCTGTCACACACAGGATAATAAAGCCAATTATTGTCGAGTACGACTCACTTACTGTTATATAGGAATAAAGTGTCACTGCCGACACTTGAGTTTGAACAGAGATCGCCAGTGAGCAAACGCAGGCGATATCATTATTCAGTTAAGTAGACCACATGACCATAAATGAAGTCGCGTGGCGTCTAGATTGATCGTCATTCTCGTCTATACTGATTACTATTCGGATCGCCATTTCTACTCTATCCTCTATTACTATACGGAACGTTATTCTCTAGTCTATTCATTATAATTTTTCTCTATTCGGATCACTACACAGATTACTATACAAGCGAGTATTGTCGAGCAAGTACTATTAGTGCGAGTGTTATTCGAAGGCGCCTGACACCAGCATTGTTCAACGGCGTTACTATAGTTGTATCTGCGATTATAAAGACTCTACTACAATGAGAACTACAAAAGTGACAACGAATATTCGTTGACATTACAAAAGTGACAAACGAATATTCTTTTGAGTCACAAAACTTACCAAAATGACCGAATGGCCAAGATAGAATTAATACTAGTAAGAAATTAATCCACACTGACAATGCTTCCTTTCATAATTGAATATTATTAATAATTTTTATAATGTCCACCCTGAAAATGGCTCAAGCTCCACTCGAGGTAGAACGTTGCAGGAAAAAAAAAATATAAGATGCACGGTTTATGGAGATATGAGGGAACGATAACACTTGACCATAGATTTGAACCGGTTAATACTGTAGTGATCCCGTAGCATCGTATTGGGAGGCGGTTCCACAAAATATCGGTTCGTGGGATGAAGCAGTTTGAGCTGAATACGATGGGAATGAAGGTATTTCGTTACAATATGCGTGATGTGACGGGTGTTTGACGTAAATGATAGAACTGGTCTAAGTATGGAATGTAGTTCGTCTGAAATCTTTCCATGGAAATAGCGATAGATTATCGAGAGGCTAGCCACGTTTCATCTGTGGGAAGGAGTTGTAGGCTGGAAAATAATCCGTCACCCACAAGTACACGGAGACGCTTTTGTAATCTATCGACGCTGGAAAGTGAAAACTTGGAAGTTCCTGCCCATGTAGGGCAGCAGTATCCCACAAAGTTAGAGACGGATACTCACTGTGTAAATTAAAAGAAAATGCCAGGCTTTCCGAAGAAATAAGATATGGTGTTTTTAGGATTAGATGTGGCCTTCTGCCAGTGTTAGTTTCTGTAGTTCAAGTGGTAGTGCAGCTGTCCTTATTCAAGTTTCGACGAATGATATTTGGCAAAAAAGGCTAATGATTTTTCAGCACTTCTTAGTAAATATTTGGTGTGATTAGACTATTCCGCGGGATGTAATTAGAACCGATGCTTCTCCGAATCACTGTATAACAAGGTTCAGAATCTTTTTATACAGTCATTGTTATCTCAATAATTCTGTCCTGTTCATACTAATCTAATCGTGTCGGAATTGATCAAGCAGTCAATACTGATAGATGTCATATTTATTTATCTCTGTTCATTAATCTTCATCAGACTATACTACTTACATATTTCATGATATTCACATTCATTCATATATATATATATATATATATATATATATGTGTGTGTGTGTGTGTGTGTGTGTGTGTTTGTCTACGTTTTGTATTTAATGTATACAATATGTGTATATGTAACTTTGTCTATATTGCCTATTTAATGTATTATATATATATATATATATATATATATATATATATATTTACTCGCATGCACATAAAAACACAACCATATATTTACCTGTCATTATATTCACTACGTTACTTACACTCTCTATCTATCGATCTCTCTTTCTCTCTCTCTCTCTCTCTCTCTCTCTCTCTCTGTGCCCACACGCTAAATTCTAAAATAAGCTAATTCAAATATTTACGTCTTCCAAGTATGCTTAACGGTGTTTTCCCCTGCAAGAAGGACGTAGGTACGAATTTTGCCGGAAGCTATATTTAGTTTAAGACTCTCAAATTCACAAGCAGGTAGACTGTTTTTAAATACATATATATCTACTCAGTAGAATATACTGAATATAATGTGTCATAAAAAAAAATATACACACTGATTTTAAATTACATAACTCCAGGAAAAGGATTCAATCCTGACTGAAAAGGAAATACAAGCATATATATATATATATATATATATATATATATATATATATATATATATATATATATAGTATTTTTAGTATTGTTTTTCTAAATCTTAGGAAAAACATCTTGATTATATGTATAATAATGACAAGAGAACATATTTATCTGCCGACGCATTGAAACTATATATATATATATATATATATATATATATATATATATATATATATATATATATATATATATATATATATATATATATATATATATAAATGATAAATTAAGAAAAGTTCAAGTGACTTAAAGTGGGGAAACAAATATTCTTACACATACAAATTTTTAATTTATTGTATTTCTAATTAATGAATAAACATATTTTTCATATAATTAACTGTACACAGATGCATAATATGCATAGACAACAGTAAAGGTTTTGATTTAATTGATATAAATCCCATTTATTAATTTTAATAGGCGAAAATGTATTCGTACAATACAAAAAATACATAATCTACATTTAATACTTTGTAGAATAGCCATTATTCACTTCAACATCGACCAACTTCTTCTTATAGTTCTCAATTAATGATTTTCAAATTTTAATTGGTATTTTGTCCATTCCTTTTCGCATATGGTTTTCAGATCCGGGCGCTCTCGATTGAATTGGAATAACACTACAGATTCTCGATTCTGGAGACTGACTTGTCTTTTTCAGGATATTTACCTTATTTTCAGTAAGCCATTTGTTTGTAGATTTTGCAATATGCTTACGATTGTTATCTTGTTGTAAGATCCTATCAGAAGGAGGTTTTCAACCGAAATCATTAAAATAAAATTAAAATATTTTGATATGCTACAACATTCATTCTTCCATCTTTTACTTTTATGTTGCCATTACTTTTTGCAGAAAAACAATTTCTCAAACCAAGATGCTGCCACCACTAAGTTTCACTGGTGGAACTGTGTTCTTTTGTTTGAAGGCATCGCCATCTTTCTTCCATACATGATTTCTAGAATTACTTCCAAACAACTCAATTCTGGTTTCGTCTGTCCATAATACTCTTTCCAAATTCGATTTTTCCTTATCCTTATGTTCACGAACGACATTCAACTTAGCATCTCTGTGTCTTTTCAATAGCAGTATAGTTATCCGAGTGAAGCGTGACTTTAGATTGTTCCTCTGAATTTCATTGCTTATTGTCTGTTTAGTTACACAGATTCTTGATGAAAGCAAATCATCCTACAACTCGTGACGAGTGACCATTGGATTTTATTTAATTTGACACATTATTTCCTCGAAGATTTTACAGAAATCTTCCTTGGAGCACCTTCTTTGGTTTTTAACAGTTTTGAGTTTTTTTTTATACCTTAGAATGAATGAACTGATTCTAGTAAATGGAATATACAGATTGTCCAAGATTTTCCTGTAACTTTTACCTTTTTTCAGAGCTTAACGATCAGTTTTTTGCGTATTTGTCAATTCTTGATCTCTTTATGATGATAAACTTCTTGCACAAATATCAATTACAGAATGTTCTGCAAGTATTTTGTAGGTTAAAATAACTATTGATAACATTATTGGAATATTCCACATAAATAAAGTACTAAAGATATTTAAATATTTTAAAATCTGTAATTTGCATTGTACGTATACATTTTCAACCATTAAATTGCATAAATGGGATTTATTTCTATTAAATCAACTTTTTTTCCGTTTTCTTTGCTTATTATGCATCTGTTTACAGTAAGTTATATGAAATAGTATGTTTATTTATTAGTTAGAAATACAATAAATTAAAACTTTGTATGTGTACGAATATTTGTTTCCCCGCACTATATCTGGTTAGTCGACTCAAGACTTTCGTAACGTCAGATTTGTGATAAAACAAACAGGCCCTGGCGGCACTTTCGATGCAAATCTCTTGAGTCACTTATAAGATAATCACTTGAACCTTTCTTAATTTATTGATTATTATTGCTCTATAGAGCGATTTTGTCAGAAGTTTTGAAAGAATACTTGGAATGCTCTTAATTTTCACGTATTTTCTCCGCTGTATTATATACTTAAAACGTACACACACATATATATATATATATATATATATATATATATATATATATATATATATATATATATGTGTGTGTGTGTGTTTATGTGTGTGTTTGTGCGCGTCTTCATTTGTTTATCTTAATTTCATTTGTTCTTACCTGTCTCTATCTATTTGTTTTAATTTCTCTGTCACGGATATCACTTTTAATAACATCAATTCGTCTTCGTCAGTGCCGTCCGACTAAATATGTCCATGTCGATCAATCATTAGATGTCCATGCTTGTCCCCCCCCCATGTTCAAATTCATCTTCTATTCTAGCTTCAATTTCACCTTGCTCAATCAATTTTGACTTTGAGCCTACTCGCACCACCAATGCATTGCTGTTTCGTTTCATTTCGTTCAGCTTCAGGCCAAATTACATTGAAACATTCTTTGTTCTGTTCACCTTTTCAACGGTTTCGATTCTCCCCGGCTCCAGAATCCTTTTCTCATTTTGTTCTAACCTATCAACTGAATATCGATGGGTTCGACCTTTTGACCATGGCTTTCATGTTGTGTAAAATTGGCGGAACCGCTATAAACCCGTAAAATGGAATCGGAGTAAGCGTGTTCAAATTACAGCCGAGGTTGATTCCGTTCACTTCTCACGGTGAAAATCATAAATCAACGTTCTTTTCTTCATGTAAATGGCTGAAATTGCACATCAGGAGAAAACATTTACCGTATATACTCGTGTATAATTCGACTTCGTTTATAATGCTACCCCTGAAAATTTTGCATTAATTTTAGCATACAGAAAAACACTATGTGTGTATAATGCAACCGATAATGCATAGTTTTAACCGCATTAAAAATAAATTAGCGCCACCCTCTTTTTTTGCCTAAAAATCTGTTCATAATAACTCCCACTATAATTAAGCATATTCGGTAGCTTTTGGAAAGTAAGAGTGTAAGTGTGTTCAGATGCTATATAAGACCCACCCCCCTTATAATAGTGAATACTATACAATTTCTTCAGATGAAAAGAGACTTGAAACAAAAAAGATGAAGTTTTATAGAAGGATGGGTTGAATATATTATACTTGGAGCATGAAAATAACGAGGAGGGAAATAGAAACAAAAAGGATATCTCTACGCACAATTAGAAAGAGACAGTTGAATTGTTTTGACTCATAACAAGGAATCGGATTTTGAATTTGACACTCACATGAGATAGGAAAATCAAGAGGGGAACAAGAAAATAGACAGTAAATTCGTTACAATCGAAAGGTGTCTTTCAAAAGCTAAGCAAAGTATTAAGAAACAGGAAAATTCGTGAGAAACAAAGAAAAATTTAAGACAACATTAAATAGACAACAATAAAATAAGGCATGTCTCTACCTTTGAGAGATTTAGTCGGTGAAGACTGTAAAGTTAACCAGGTTTTGAGAATGTATTCAAGACTAATTCTTTGTTTACTGAAGGGAAACAAGTTTTTTTTTTCAAAACGAATCCAATACTTCTTTTAATCACCATATTCTTTCAGGATGTTAGTAATCATGGCTCTCCACCACTTCCAGTTTGTTGTTGGTCTTATGCTATTTACTATCCCTATTTCTTCTTATTCAGCTATCCATTAACTTAAACTCATAAAATAGACGATTTTTATAGTGTTTTCCTATGATACTTATGTCCTAAGTCTATTAAATTTTCGAAGCTTTCTGTTTTTATTATGAGTTACAGAAAATTCAGCTATCGATTTCTGATTGTTGCATCCTGGGGATGGCGATAAACTGCAATGACTCTGATCGGGGCCAAAACACTTTGAAAGTATAAAAATACATTTTTCTAGTAAAAATACCAGAAGTACATGTATACAATAAAAAGAAATATCAGCAATACATTTTTGTAAAAAAAATAAAATAAATAAATTACTAGCAATACGTTTTTATAAACAAATAAAAAATAATAGCAATACGTTTTTGTGAAAGCTTAAAACATAAAAAATTACCAGTAATACATTTTTGTAAAAAATTCTCAGCAATAATTTTTTGTAAAAATATTGCCAGAAATATAAACTTGTAAAAAATATTACTCGCAATACATTATTGAAAAAATATTACCAGCAACACATTTTTGTGAGGAAAAATATATTAACAGCAATACATTTTTGTTAGGAAAATATATGTTTTCAGCAATAAATTTTTATAAGGAAAAAATATTACCAGCAATACATTTTTTTAAGGAGAAAATATATTACCAGCAGTACATTTTTGTTAAAAAATGTTTTCTGCAATAAATTTTTCTAAGGAAAAATATATTACTAACAATACATTTTTGTAAGGAAAAAATATATTATCAGCAATACATTTTCCCAAAAAATATTACCATTATTTGTAAAAGAAAGTACTAATGCTCCCAATAAATTTACATTTCGGCATTAAATGACCCATAGGGAATTGATATGCCACTAAACAAACCAACAAACAAACATTTCTGATGGTTAGCATCATATTTTGTAGTTCGTATTTTCTTTAAAATTCTTCATTAACATTTAAGTCCATGGTATGACGTCATTTGTCGTCGGAACTATACATCTCTATCGTTTCAGGACTCTGATTTAGTAATGAAACGATTGCAAACAATCACTACCATATTGGATTATAGACAAGACGTAACAGTCCAGGACTTTTTTCTTTGTCTCTAACGAAAATTTCTTGTCGCTTATTGCTTTGTTTGTTTTCTGAAAGACCGCTTTCACGCCCACATCAGTCAATTTACTTCAAATATGATCGTGTCAAGTAGATGTCTTTAAACTTTTTCATTAGCAAACTATTTTTTTTTTTGCGATGATGTTCAGCTGTAAAAGGTTCTAGGAGGACTCGACTGTGAGGGTTATTCAGTAAGAGGCAGAGTTTATGAGGATACATGAGGAAGATGACGTTTAACCCGAGACTTGAACAGGTTAAGATCTTAGTGATCGGAGAAGCATCCTCTTCGGAGTTGGTTCCAAATGGCAGCGGTTCGTGAGAAGAAGCTGCTCGAATGGAACATACATCTCACCAGTAGAATGCAAAGGGAATGGGGGTGGTCCTCTACAGTGCATGTGGCAGGACCGATTATAGTCGTAAAGGTTAGAACTGGTGAAATTAAGAAATGTATTTCGTCTGATCATTTTCCGTTGAAATATCGATAGTATATTGAGAGGCTTGCGACGCCTCGTCTTTAAAAAAGTGTTTGTAGAGCTGAAAATAATTTGTCACCCACAAAGACGCGGAGACGCTTTTGGAAGCTATCGGCACTGGAAAGTGAAGACTGGGAGCAGTAAAGAGAACCGATCATTTTTCCAAAATCTTCAGCAATGTATCATATGTACGAGAGCACCTTGATATTTAGGGCAGTTTAAATCCCAGATAGGCCCTCAAGGCACTGGGCCGCCCTGAAAAGAAAACTTATTGGTGAAAGCTCTGTATCTGATTGGCGCTTGTGGAATTTTAGTTGTTTAGTTTTGGAGGGATTGAATGTGAAGCGCCAGTTTTTCGTCCCTCCTCCCCCGAGCTGTTAGAATTAGATCAGAGGAGAAATCAGCTGCTAATCTCTGGTAATCTAGGGTTTGGGAGATACAACAGTATCATCAGCATAGTTATTTGCAAATGATCGGAGTATACACATAGGTAGATCATTTATGGGATGTTGTTAAACGGTTGGGACGAAAAGCCAACCTTGGAGGACGGCTGAATTGAAAGATTGGGTCTCGATGAACTGGTCGTTAATAACTACCTTCAGTGACCTAGACGTTAGGAAGGACTTTATTCTATAGTTAGGGAATGTCTACTGAAACCTTTTTATGCCACACCTCACAGGGCTTTGAAATATTTAATACGATCGTTTTTGAGATGTATTTGTTGCCAAGCGCCTAATTCTGTGAGTAATCACAGTTAGGATATGAACAGTGGATCGAACCGATCGAAGTCATTACGGTTTGACGCTCAAGAGGTTTGTTCCTCTTGAGGTGATCAACAAGCTTCTTGTTGGTTATAGCTTAAAAGATTTTGCTGATGGCACTGAAGAGACTGATAGGATGAGCGTTCCCCGGATTCTTTAAACCCGGGCATACTTGACACCTTCCACAGATGGGGAAGGATTTCTCCGTCAAGGAGCAGTTAAATAATTTCGTTAAGATCAGGAATAACTCTGGATTAATATTCATAAAGACAGTTACAGGGATTTCGTCTGAACTGCTGGCTTTCTTAGAGTCAAATCTTCCATGGCTGTAATGAAAATATTACTGAGATTGTGCTAATGGAGATGAGGAAAGTCGTGAAGGGGATGGCCTTTTACAGCTAACGTAGAGTTTGAGGTAAAGATCGAAGCGAAGAACTTCACCTTACAGGGATGAGATGACCTCGGAGCCGTTTATAATAGGAGTCACTGACGCTTTCTCTCTATTTAGAATTTGATTCTATATCTTCCAGATCTCCTGGGATCCAATTTGTTTCCATAGCCTTGACTGCTTGGGCGTAGCTGAAGTTGCATTTTCTATGAACTCTCTTGCAGTGGTTTCGGGCAGGTTTGAATGCAGCAAATGACCTACTACACCTCTCCCTGTGAAAGATATTACAATAGTGGTTACGGTGTCGTAGGTTATGGCTGCAGCCCATTCAGGTAGTAAATCATAACTGGCTGTTTGGTTACTACTGGACATTTTTCAGTGGTATAAAACTCTCCATTTCAGTAAGTGTTCATTTTAATACAAAGGCAATAGCTTTGGGGACAGTATATTTGAAGAATATTGAGAGAAGCTGCCGCTTTGTAAAATCTGAAGCTGTCCCAGACAGAAAAATCATTCTATGAAACGGTCTTTTAGGGGATGCCTTTGGTTTTGCCTCATATTCGATACTGACTAGGGAATGGCCTGAAGTGTCCAATGAGGCCGGGGATAAAACTTTAGCCAGGAATTTTTTCAGGGCAGATTTGAGGAAGTGGTTAAGGCGTATCGCCTGATTTCATTTCGCATCCGGAGCTCGGGTGATTCTTCTTCATTATTCTACGTTAGATCGTAGACGATGAGGAAGCATCTAGAGTATCTTACTTCTTCTTAAGTTTTCTGGAAGTTGACTAATCACTATTTGTAGTGAAAATCGAAGTCAACACAAATATGAAATCTGAATAAAAAAAAACAACAGTTCATAAAAATGATTTCAATAATTTATGTTTTCTTCATTTTCCGCTATGTTCCTGACTAATGTCATGTGATACGAAGGAAGTTATTTTTTCATATAAAACCATGCTTAATAACGAAAAATATTGGAGCTTGAGGAATGTCTAATGAATGCTAATATTGACAAATATTGTGGCTTGAGGAATGTCTAATGAATGCTAATATTGACAAATATTGTGGCTTGAGGAATGTCTAATGAATGCTAATATTGACAAATATTGTGGCTTGAGAAATGTCTAATGAATGCTAATATTGACAAATATTGTGGCTTGAGGAATGTCTAATGAATGCTGATTCTGACAAATATTGTGGCTTGAGGAATGTCTAATGAATGCTAATTCTGACAAATATTGTGGCTCGAGGAATGTCTAAAGAAATTCTAATTCTGACAAATATTGTGACTTGAGGAAGGTCTAATAAATGCTACTTATGACAAATGTCTTACCTTGAGGAAGGCTTAAATTTGACAAATGCTGTGGATTTAGGAAGGTCGAATGAATGGTATTATAGAAAAATTCTTCTCTCAAACAACCTCCCGTAATTTTTATAATGAAACGAATCTATTTTAGGCGTAACGCAGAATCTTATAGAGATAGGATTTTAGCTTAGATTTTTATCAGGGTATCAGTGAACAACTGTATTCTTGTCCTGGTGATGAATATCCCTTGAAATTTGCCTCAGTTCTTTTGTATCTGAAACATATGTATTTCAATGGTCGCAAAAAATGGCCAAAAAACAGTTCTTGTCCAAACAAGAGCTAGAGAATAGATATGGCATTAAAGTTCAGACCTTGTTTCTTTAATGAAAATTCCTTGTTGCTTATTACTTTGATTTCTGAAAGGCTTCTTTCACTATGACAGCCAAATGAATTCTAATTCTGACAAATATAGTGTCTTGAGGAAGGTCTAATGAATGATAAGTCTGATAAATACTGTGACATGTAAAAGTCTAATGAATGCTAATTCTGACAAATGTCTTAGGTTGAGGAAGGCTTAATTTTGACGAATGCTGTGTGCTGTGTGTTGTACTTCAAATCTGACCGTATTACTGAGTTGTTCAGCTCCGTGATTAGATTACTGAATGAAAAAAGTAGAAATAACAACATTACTTAAACATAATTTCTATCAATTACTTTTTCTTCATTTTTTGCTCCGTTCCTGGCTAGTGTCATATGAGCCGAAGGAAGCTCTTATTTCATATAAAATCATCCTTAATTCGAATCGTACGTTGTTTAATTACGTAAATTTCTGTTTAAGTCATTATGGCGTATTTTGTCGGTAACTTGTTTTTTTCATTTTCTATTTCACCAAAATAATGCAAAAAGAATCCGATCCAAACATTTTGTATTGATTTAAAATAGTTTTATTTAATCCTGCGAAATATTTCACTTTTTTAAATCTAGAATCACTGTTTCTTACGTTTTCATTATATTTCCTTGTATCGATTTGAATTGATTATTTATAAAATTACGACCTGCATGATTCTAAACGTGTCGTGTCTAAGCGAATCTAATAAAAGATCGAAATAGTTCCGTTTGGTATGGCCGAAAGTCTAAATATTATTTTCCGACATTTGGAATCGAAAAACTGATTTTACTGTCTCTTCAGGATGAGACTCTGCTTAGATTATCATGTACTCAGATGATACAAATCTGTTGGATGTTTTTCCCCACGGAACACAAAGTGAAATTATCGATTACTACGCCTTTGAAAAAGTAAAGTGTTAAGAAAATAAATTTCCGTTAGGCACAAAGAAAGGTTTAGTAAACTCCTGTTTAGTTCAAATACTCGTATATACCAGAGAGTGTTGGATATTTCCCTCACTGATATAGAGGAGACTTGAGATAAGGTCTTCTACGGAAGGATCCTGGAAATACTATGAACAGAGCATATGGCAACGAGGAATTTTAAAAGAAAATAGAATCAAAGTGACATTTGTGCTTAGTATTATAAAACGATATTTGAAATGTATTGGGCACATAATGAGCAAAGGAGGCTTGGTCTAGTTGAAATGGTTAGTTGTAAGTTTATGATAACTGCTTCTTCTATCGCATTTAGACGTTTGAGGAATTCTCTTGGATCTTCTTGCTTTCCAATCCAAAATTTTAATGCAATGTCTATCGTTAGCTCCCAGAAAAATGGTTCAATATCTTTTTCTGTCACATCTGGTTTGCTGCTCCTGCTATATATTCTTGAAAAAATCCAAAGGAGAATTTGCAATGTTATTGGTCCTTATCTGGTATATCACCCCGCCCTCGTCGTGACATAGATTCCATGTGCTTTTTCTATAAATACTTTCATGGTAATAGTTCTGGTGAACTTTCCACTATGGAATCAAGACTTTATGATTAGCGACAAGGTCCCACCATTTTACAAATGAAATAACGAAATGTAACCATCACTTCTATGCTAACATTTTTCTTCTTGACGCACTTCTCGCTTGTGGAATTCTTTTCCGGCTACTTGCTTTCCAGTCGACTTCGATCTTCAAATTTCAAATGCATTGTAAATCGATATCTTCTGTCTTCTTAATTTCTGATCATTTATTATTCTCTCTCCTTAATAGTGTTTTTCTCATATTATATAAAACTCAGTAACCCTTTAATCTTAGTGGTTTTATTCCCTTTCTTGGGATGAAATGTTTAAAAATTGTATTTAAAAGCCATTGAACGACGATTATTTTTTCCTTGAATTTTGATTAGTATTTTTTTCTACAATTTCCCAGTTTTTAATCATTGGATTTCGCTAGCTATCTCCTGACCTACTCGAGTCTCGCTTCTATTCTGGAATGCCGAAAAAATTCCTGACGGAGTATATTCTTCTTCTCATGTACCACAAATGTCTTTATCTGTGAAGTTTTCGAACTCTCCGTCTTTGCTCCTTTATCTTTTATTTAATTATTTGACGACATTTACTTCTCAGTTTAATTATTATTAAATTATTATTTTATTTCCAGGCGTTTACCTAATCAGTTTTTGTTGTGGTGTCCTCCCTCTGAAGAGTCTATGTTGGACTCTTCCTCCTACTATAAGATTAGTAAGAGAGTAGGCCTTGGGTGAATAGTCGCATAGATTGTTCAACTGTCAAACACTCTTCCTCAGCAGAGAGGAACACGGACGAAGCTTTGCCTTGTCCTACATACATTCCTTGTGGGAGACTGTTAAATATAACAGTCGAATAGATTGTTCATCTGTCGAACTCTCTGCCTCGACAAAGAGGAACTCGGACGAGGCTCTGCCGCAGGGCAAAGTTTCGTTCGGGGAGGTAGACAGTCCCTGAACCCATCCAGGCGGGTTCAAAGGGAATATTTTTGGCTGAGCCTACGGGCTCGGAATAACCCACGTTAAACTCGGCCTTGTGCCACATACATTCCTTGTGGGGGGGTCTGTTAATTATAACGGTCGAATAGATCTGTTCCAGTAGTGTTGGTCAAACACTCTGCCTCCGGACAGAGGGGATCCCCAGACGATGCTATGTCAAAAGGCAGAGTCTCGACTCGGGAAACAACTACTCGACCCCGTTTTATACGGGGTCTATAGGGAATTTTTGGACGAGACTACGGGCTCGGATTGCCCCACATTAAACTCGGTCTTTTAGCACATCCTAACTCATGGGGAGGCTGATAAATATAAAAGTCGAGTAGATTGAACGCTGGTCAACCAACACTCACTCACTAGTCATACTCTTCTGTTGTATTACTGTTTCTTATATGATATTAGTTTTAGTTATTTCCTAACCATTTACTTGGTCACAACAGTTTTTTATTACTTAGCTGTGTGTGTATGTTTGTCTAGAATGCCTATTAACATTTTCGTGTCTACGAATCCACAAATTCTTCCTGATATGAAATCGAGATAAATGGGAAAAACCTAAAAGTCAGTATCTACCGAACCAAATTACGGAATGTTCATATAGCTGAATTACTAGCGCTAAATTGGCTTGCAGGAAATTTTCGCATAGCCTATTTCAAGCCCACGCTTGTCATTTAATTTGTATTGGCAGAAATTGAAAATAAAGAGACATCATTGCTAAAAGAGTCATCAACTTGCTATTCCCGCGAGATAATAAATAAAAGCCATCACAACTCTCGCTTTCCCTTGCGAGGAATCCAGTCCAGATTCTAATCAAGATCCACCGTGGCTCCACAAAATGCAATCTGAAACTTTTGTCGTCTTTTTTAAGAACACCTGTTTGTAGATGAACCTGTATCTATTCATATAATATAGATTTAGTGTATAGATTATAATCTATGCAAAAGCTAACGTTTACAAATAATTACTTGCTAACGTTAGCTTTTGGGTGACAGGTCTGAAGTGAGAAAAAGGCTTTGATGAGTCAAACATCAAACCAGAGACAACATGTTTATCTTAAAAAAATTCAGCCTCCTCTATCCTGGCATTTTTTTTCTGATCCGATGCCAATAGGCTATTCATAACTGTAACAACCTCTTCGTAGGCTCAAAGAACTTATGAAACAATGACTTGTTAATAGCTGAAAATTACGACAAATTCTGGCTGTTGTGATCGAACCACTATCGCGCTATGTCTGACATCATGAATGTTTTGGCGGGTGTTTAAAGTAGATACACTTAGTTTTATCCTACACATCAGTGAAAGACTATATTGTACCAAGTGAAGAGAGCATATTTTACCTTCATCTCTAAGGTAGGCGCTCAAAGCAGATAATTTATCAGTCTTCATCAGGATCATCATCATATTTCGACCTCCCTGTGATTGGTCGGAACTTTATTAACAATCCCTTTCCTAAACAGCAGACCCCAGCGCCACAATGTCCAAAACTGCGTCCCGAGCCATGGCGTCTGGGAAAGTCAACTTTTAAGAGAAAGTCACCTCCAGAAGGACGCCATAGAAGTGTAGATGAGACGACCTCCCCGTCCGATCAGATAAAGTCAAAGTTTCTGATCCATACAGTAGGTCTGGTTCAATCAATGTTCAAAAGGCTTGAACTTTTAAAGAGAATGGAAGGTTCGAGCGCCAAATCTTATGAAGTTTGTTACACATCCCATGCAAAAGCTTTGCGGGTGTTGAAGTCTTTTTTAGGAATCTATTATGTGATTAAATCCTCAATTTTTTTGATGGATATATCATTGAGTGACTTCAACTCAGAGGGTTCAGGATAGGTTTTGATATATTCTGTCTTACTCATATTGCAATAGAGATCTACCTGGTTCCTTGCTTACTCCAGTGATCGCAGCAAGGATTTTGCATCTTTGATACATTGAGAAATTAATGCAAGATAATCAGCAAATTTAATGCTCGGTCAGGTATTGTGGAGAGTACCGATTACTTTGGCGATGTTTTAAAAGTCAAGGACACCCAGAAAAAAGGACGCTGCTATTAATGTCTACCAAATTGATTTCCGAACAGTCACACTACGCTGGGTGAGGACGTGATAGGAAAGAAAAATACTGGAACAATTTAAATTGACTGGTCCGCTCGTAAATAATATAAAATCAGCAAGAATTCTGTAGGAAGTAGTTTTTGTAGATTAGCATTCATTAGATCTTCAACAAACCATGATATTTGTCAGAATTAGCGTTCATTAAATCTGCGATAAGCCATGATATTTGTCAGAATTAGCATTCTTTAGGTCTGCGATAAGCCATGATATTTGTCAGAATTAGCATTCTTTAGGTCTGGCATAAACAATGATATTTGCCAGAATTAGCATTCATTGGGCCTTCCACAAGCCGCGACGTTCGACAAACGCGAAACATTGATTTTAATTTTTATTTTATAATGGGGTCCTTTTATAATTTTTTAAAAAAAAAATCATGTTTGAAACTGTGCTTATGTCTTTGTTAACTTTGAAGAATTGATGGCGTCCTTTTTTCTCAATAGTACACAGTTATCAATGGCATAAGCACAATTTTTGCTATCACACACACACACACACACACACACACACACACACACACACACACACACACATATATATATATATATATATATATATATATATATAATAAAAGGGTTAAACACGAATATTCCATGGTCATAACTTATTCCATTGGAATCGTAAATCCGATCCAATTCATCAGACCTACAAATTCAAAAAGAAAACAGAAAAAACAACTCCGGAAATAAAAATAGAATTTAGAGAGAGTGTAAGTATGAGAGTGTGGGATGAATGTTAGAGCTAAAGAGAGGGGTATCAGACGAGAGAAGGTGGGAGATTAAACCTTAACAGAGAGAAGTTTTATAGAGGTGAGTTGAAGAGCTTTAAGTGAGAGAAATATGAATGTTGTCGGATGTCTAATACATTAAGGATGTAACCGTAAAGGATACATTTCGTGGTGACATACACACACCATAGACGATCTAATCTTAAAGATCAGAAGAAGAGGGAGGGAGAGGAAAAGAAAAGAAAAGGGGGTGGGGGAGAGAGATGGGGCAGGGAGAACTAAAACTGAAGGGCATTTACTGAAAGGGTCGCTGTGTAATTAAGAAAATTTGAGAAAATTAATATCGGCTACAGGTTACAAATGAAATATAAACATATAAAAAATAAATATAACGATTATCTTATCTAGCAAGGACCTATATTTTTATTTTAAAAAACACATGCGTATACACATATACACAATAACATATACACGTACATACATACATATAGGCGTGGACCCACATACACACAAATATATATACATATATATATATATATATATATATATATATATATATATAGTGTACATAATAAATCAGATGGTACATAATCCAAGTGGATCCTAGTAATATAAAATATGAAACCTGATCCACAAAAAGAGCTGAATGTATTTATTATAACAGTGTTATACAACAGAAATCCAAATTACTTCGTCTGGGGTGGGGATAGATCTATTTTAACCGATGAAAACTTCGTCGATCTTCTTCATCCCCGGTATTTAGACTGAGTTCGTGTCAGAATTGGAAATTTAACTTTGACAGCCATCGAAAAATTGACACAGAATTTATCCATTTATCGGTCTATGTACCGGAGTTGAATAAGACTGTCAAAGTGAAGTTTTCGTCGATTGAAATAGATCTATCCCCATATTTTTGGATTTTGTTGTGTAATACATATATATACATATATATATATATATATATATATATATATATATATATATATATATATATATATATTCTTAAACGTTAGTTTTAGTGGATACCCATCACTGCGAAGATGCTGCGTTTATTTATTATATTAAATATGGGTGTCCACTAAGTTTTAAGCAAGAAAATGAAAATATATATGATAAATAAATGCAAAATCCATATATATATATATATATATATATATATATGAAGTGCTATTTATTTTGGGTTTTATTTATAATCCGCTATTACGTTTTATTACCATTAAACGTTATATTTAGTAGATTAACGTGTTTGAGAAAATATCGTTTTATTAAACAGTGTGAACCGGCCTGTGAGTCTTCGAGCGTCTTAATAAAGAAAATACGCTCTCCAACAGGGCTCAATCCTGCATCCTCTTTGTAGGCGAAACCAACTTTTAAGTCCAGCGTGATTTAGACCGTTTAGCTACAGAAGACTTTTACAGTCAAGCACGCTGTTCAATTAACCTGTTTTAGAAAGACTCACCAGTTGTTCGAGCTCAGATACAGCAGATACTACTAATTTTACTTTTCGTACGCGAAACGTAAGCGAAGTAACTACTAAGGATTTTATTCATAACCCAGCATTATTTCTTAATACTACAGATATTTAGTAGATACACAGGTTTTTTCTCAGATGTCTCTATATTTTTAACGGTTTAAAGTGAATTTTGCTTCACTGAAAAAGGACGTTAAACAAACAAAAACAATCAAATTATTTCAAAATATTAAAAAGAAATATCCCCAAAATTCAGTCAGTTAAGTGTCATATGCGATGGATTCAACCCTTTTCCCAAGGTGCGTAAGTGAATGTAACGATCTCGACTGGAATTGGAACTCGGTTCTCCTGATTCTCATTGCCGAGCCGATAACAGTTACGCCGCAACGGGTATCCGAAGAATTCATCGATTGAAAATGGGAATCCTTTCATTGTTATTGAATTTTCATGATCGTACAAAAGTGGAATAAACGTATTTTTGACTGGTTTATTTTTATTTACAGTTTATCAACCTTTTTGCAGGTTACTTAAAGCTCGAAAATATTTTTAAATTGTAAAAATATTTTTGGCGGTAATAATGATTTACTGATACAAGTCCTAATAACTGACCCGTAATTATCCCTGAGGGTAGAAGAGGTGGGTTCATAAGTTTCACATGGGTATTTGTACGTAAGTCAATATAACGAACCTGGCTGGAATTAGAACTCGACTCTCCGACTTCCAATTTCAAGCCATTATCCATTATACCACCCGCACATCCAAGCTTACAACACCTCGTATCCCCATGCGGTCGCCTCTGTAGCCAAGGGAATATTTTGACAACTCAATAATAATGCTATGTAATGACTTGGTTGAAAAAAATACGTTTAAATCGTTATGGAAATTATTGCAAAATTCTTATAAAATCCGTCCAAAAAATAGGATTTGTATTTACAAGGGTTACAAGTCTTCTATATTCGCTATTGTCTTGAAATGTCGATTTTTTTGCGGGGGGGGGGCTATCTGTTGATATTTATAAGCACACTATTGAAATCTGAACAAATGCAACGATTAAAAACAAAACCAACCACAATAAGATAAACGATGTGGATAATCCAAGTAGATAATATCCGGTTGATACTATCAGAGATGCCTTATTGTCCGAAAGCATCATTTTGCGATTAAGCAACGATAAATGTCTCAGAGGATCTCAACTCGTTATTTAAAAAAAAAAAAAAAAAAAAAAAAAAAAAGCTAGTAAAAGCAGATCAGGGAATATCAAATCAGAACAAGTAGACTGATGATGGAATAAATTAAAATAGATTTAATGTTGAAATTAAAATATATTCCAATTTGTTCATTTAGAGCCTATTTGTAAATGCAAACTTTCCGAACTTTTATATCTATCTTAAACATATGGTTGCATGTCATCAACTAATATCTACACTTGAAGGATGAATTCATTAATGTTATTTAGTTTCATCGACTAGAAAATTAATCGTCTTCATTCCGATGAGATCACATTCGTTGCTAGGAGGAAAAGTTAGAAGAGATTTCATTACAGAACCAAATCAAAATTACTGTTCGACTCCTTATAAAACCTACCAAGCGTAAATGGCAGTTGCTGGTCAAGCATTGTTATTAAAATTCCTTAATTTAATTATATAAACTTGGTGTTTGGTAATAAAATAAATAAAGGTGATTCATGCTTTTATATAAATGACAAGTTAGTTTCCGGAGGTAAATTCTTGTTTTCTTGTAATATTAAGACGAGTGTCTTCAGCTTTTTTTTTAAAATGCTAATTGTCTTCTTGGTGAAGGCGATCATGGTTCTCCACGGATGCTTTTTCTTTTTTTTTCTGTGAATTACCAAGACTTGGCAAAGATAGATGAATAGTCTCCGGTTGACTTTTCTAAAAAAATTGCATTGAGAGATTCTCTTGTCCTAGGTCAGCTGCCAAGCAAAGCTTGAAAGTCAAGTCTACCCTGCTATATAACCCATAGATTGGATAATGACAATTTACATGTAACAGTTACTGGAAGTCGTCTAAATACACTAAGCAGCAAGATGTGGCAAAAGTGGCAGCAACCGTCTTATAGTAACTGCGCATATCACGGTCAGAAGTATATAGGCTTGTAATGGTAATAAACAGGTAATGGTAATATTAGCTGTTTCCTTATAAGAAAACATTCGGTATTTATTGACCGAGCAGTCAGTACTACTGTCGGTTGATGCTTATAAAATCTTTCTCTGGAAATAATTTTCGAGGAAAACAGATTTCTTAAGTCCAGTAGCTGTTATCGTTCTTTCAATTATGGATGAAGGTTTCCTTCTTAATCTTTTATTTCGTTCATTTGTTTAACGGGATATAAACTTTTTAGGGGTAATTTAATGCCGAAATTTAATTTCATCGGAAGCTTGGAAGTAATAAAAATATGATATATGTTATTCTGCTTTCACAAGTGAATGCATGGTAGATGATACTCAGAATTTGTGCATATACATTTTTGTGTGGACATGATTACTAGAGGCGGTGATATGTATGTTTTATGCTGTAGTTTTGTTAAATTTATATTTTGGAATACAGTTTGATTTATTTAAGAAATTGTAAGATATTATGTGGATTAATATCAGGAAAGATTTATTTTATGTGTGTTCTTTGATTTTAGCAGCCTCTATACGTAATGTACTGCCGAAATTTGAATATTTTAAACACAAGTTTATGGCCGCAACTACAGATGAAATGTATTGTAGGTCATTTTGCTATAAAATGTATTATTGGTAATTCTACTATAAATATGTAGTGTTGGTAGTTTTACTATAAAATTTTTTTTTTGTTTTGTTTCGAAGGAGGTCATTATTTGCCCATAGCTGGGACCCTAACAAGGGCTACCACTCCGGGTCAGAGTGAACCTGAGAACAACGACAATTAAGAGGTGGTTCCTCGCTCCTCAAGACCTCCAATCTCTCGATCAGAGTTCTTGCTGACGGATGAAGTTTATCGTCATACCCAAGACTACCGTTTATTTGAAGTAATGTGTCAGCATCTAGATTAGTTTCCAATATTAAATTTGAGGCTAAATGACGTAGTCATGATCAATAAGAAATAAGAAATTAAGAGTTTCTGACGAAGAACAAACTCTTATGACTAGAATACTGGGTCAGAATAATTTTGAGACATGGATTGTTATATGCTCACATTCAGCGACGAATACCTATCGGCAATTATCTAAGGAGGGAAAACTTATCAACTACCGACAAGACTTTGGGCAGCCTTGTTCTATGAAGACGTGAAGTTAGTGGAAGCTTTCATAACAAGTACGAGCCAACAAAAAGACTACTGTGGCGCAGCTTTCAGATAGTTTCAATTAGGATGAATGATGGAATGTATCCCAACATACAGTAGACCATTTGTTTGGTTGACCCTTTCGTTTTGAACGACTTATAAACCCATTGCAGGTTATTTAAATTCAGAAAAATATTAAACAGTAAGAATTTTTAGGAGAGATAATAATTGTTTAGTGATACAATTTTTAATAATTAACCGATAGCTGAGAGAAGAGGTGGATTAATCACATTCTCAAGGGCATTTTCAGATGTAACTATAACGAACCCAGTAGGAATTGGGAATCAACTCTCCGATTAACTAATTCCGATGCCATATGCCCCAGTCGACGAATGGGTTTATAAGGCGATCATACGCCGACTAGGAGATATATACATTCTCACACCTGTGGAGAGATACAAGCTATCTCTCCCAGATCGTTACAATGGACAATTGTCAAACAAAAATATTTTTAAGACCACTGTTTGGGATAATCGAACAGTAATCTTTCCCAGGTCCGCTTCGTTTTAAACACGAATACTGATCCACAAAACAAGGATGAACTATAAGGCTTAGCGATTTTTGATACAAGAATTTTAATATGTACAAATATACAAATATCAAAATAAAAGAACAGATATGTATGAGTTAAAACATCCGACGACCAGATCTCGAAACTTACGTTGGGATATCAAAATTCGCTTAACACCAAATGGATTCAAATGAACCCGAACATACAAAATATAAGTATGAATTACTATGAATTGAATGCAGAAGCCAACGCATACACAAAAGAGATGGGATAGGAGTTACAATTATTGTTTTTACATGTGGAAAGGTGTTTGCAAGAACATAATATTCATGGATATATGTACATCTTTCTACTACGGGTCCAAAATATGATTACTTATCTTTTATATTCAGTTCCCTTTTTTTATCATTGTCCTTTCCTTTCTTTTCTCGACACAAACACAATTTCACACACTGTCCGGCTGTAACAGAGGTATACACTTTCCTGTTTCTTTCCTTCCTTTTTCTTCTGTAGACAGTTCAGTTTGCAAACCCCACTCACTGCAACAGGGATGTACACTTTCTTCCTCTCTGTGGTTTTCTTCTTTCTTTCCTTCTTCTTCTTTACACAATTCAGCTTATAACAGAGGTATACACTTTCTTCTCTGGTTTTCCTTTTTCTTTTTTTACACAATTCAACTTGTTACAGAGGTATACACTTTTTTTTCTCTTTGGATATCCTTTTCCTTTCTTTACACAATTCAACTTGTAACAGAGATATATTCTTTCTTCTCTTGTTTTCCTTTTTCTTTATACGCAGGCTGAATCCTCAGCGTATAAATTTCTCTGTGTCTTCAATTTGGGGTTCTCGAATAGGAATATTTTTTGTTATATTTCTTGTCCGGAGTTGCCTGGGTTGAACTGGATAAGTTCCATCACTATCAAATGAGTCTTATCTTTCCGTTCATAAACTGTCAGCGCTTCGACTTCAGGTCTTGCTTTTCAAAGTCAAGATAGCAACTGATTCTCGAGTGAATCTCTGACTATCACGTGTCTTAAGTTTTGGCGCGAATTCCAGCTTACATCAGTCCCCTGTCTAGCTTCATTCTAGACATTTGTCGCTACGGATAATTGGGTCAGTCAACCTTTTGACCTGTCTTCCCAGAATGTCATAAGACTCCCACGTGACCTTTATTCTGTTGCTAGATGCGTGTATGCGTGTCTATGCTACCTGCTTTCGTCACACCCGAGCAATTGTCCATTACGTCACTGCACATCCAAACTTACAGTTCCCAAGCGGTCACCCATTTAGGTACTGACGAGGCACGACGTTGATTAACTTTGGTACCGAAATCGGTATTTCAACGGAATATAGCCAGACCGTTCATTTCTCATAAAACAAATTATGCATTGATATAGAATTATTGCCTAAATTAATATATATATATATATATATATATATATATATCAATTCAGTCGGGTTTCGATCCTAGCTAGAGGCAACCGGATGTCTAGCCGCACTGATGAGCTGTAAACAGCGAAACAGTCTGTCTGTGGATGACATTATATTAGCTCCTGAATTTGATTTCAGTTGAGCACTCTGGGAATGAGGTGTGAGTTGGTAAACAGTGACTATTATAGCTAAATTAGCGAGACTCTTCGCGTAAGCGAATTGAGTCACTGTCAGTCACTGGGCATGTTTACAAAAATAAAATACGCTAAAAATCCACCTCCATTCCTACCGTGCGCCGACGGCTTAGTGGTTAGAAGCTCCGACTGACACCTAGCTAGATCCTAGCTAGAGGTAACCGGATGTCTAGCCGCACTGATGAGCTGTAAACAGCGAAACAGTCTGTCTGTGGATGACATTATATATATATATAAAATATATATATATATATATATAAAATGTGTGTGTATGTATGTTTCATTAAAAACGACAGACAAGGTACTACGATTACCATTTTTATTTAATTTGTCTTGTGTTCGAAAAAGTGTTTTCTTTTTTGGGACACAGAGTGTGTAGAGTGTGTCCCAAAAATTCTTGTTCGAACACAAGGAAATTAAATAAAAAGAGTAATCGTAGTACTTTACCTGTTGTTTTTAATGAAACATGCGTAAATGAAAAAAATCTGCCTAAACACACACGCCCACACACACACACACACACATATATATATATATATATATATAATTATAGATAACTAGGCTCGTTTCGAAATACCCTAGAATTTTTGATTTGCTAATAATCAAATCAATCTCGAGGGAAAAAAGGTTTTAAAAAAAGAAAGAGCTACAAACATGAACTTCTGCCGACAAAAAAATCGCACAGATGCAGGTCTGAAGCCCAAAGAAAAAAACCCGATACGAGTAAAACTAACTAACAAAAGAGCTCAATACAACCGTAGAGCAGACCTAGATACACCTAGTGAACCAGACAAACCTAACTAGGTTTCACCTAAACTGATCGTCAGGGAAAGTAAGGCCTTACATTCCCTGACGATCCGTTTTGGTGAAACCTAGGTAGGTTTGTCTGCAACTCTACTAGGTATATATATATATATATATATATATATATATATATATATATATATATATATATATATGGTTGGATTTGTGTGAGTTTGTGATCCTGATTTATTTATATACACACACTTTTCACATATATAATTAGAATAATTAATATATATATATATATGTGTGTGTGTAATTTATTTTATTTAAACGTTATTTTTAATATGATTCTCATATTCGAGTATTATCATGAAAAAGCAACCTTACCAAATATGGCGGTTTCACTCCACGTATATACAATTTTATTTATATTCTTATATGTTTTCTCACTCGCTATACTCTGCTTCTTTTATGCTTTGTGTTACCAAACAAAAAATTACGATACCCTTTTTACATTTAATTATTTATCTTTA
>CAHIKZ030000645.1:517500-600000 GCA_903632075.3 Acanthosepion pharaonis
CTTTCCTCCTTGAGGTTAATGTCCTGTTATTCTTACTGGAGATCTTTGTCTCACTTTATCTTCTTCCGTGTGTGAGTCATTCTCGCTATCATCCATAGGATACTCTTCTATTGTATTATCCTTATCTGAAGAACTCATCCTTTCTTCTCTTTCAAGATCTTCTTCCATCATAACATCTTCGACTACAATTCCGTGTCTTAACTGGTGAGAATAAGACATTAGGCTTTTTCATTTGATTGACATAATGACCGTTTTTTTCATGATGAAATCAGCTCTCTCAGTACTTTCTGTTTTGTCTTTGATTTTTTAGCCCTTGCTGATCTGCAAAGCACCGGATCAAAATCTCGACAAATTCTAATTCATTCAAGCGACTTAAACATCCTACCGGCAACGTCATATTGTTGTGTTGTTCTACGACACGTGATCATTGGTCAACATCCACCTGTATCTTAATTTACAATACACCTTGTATCGCTTCTACTTAACATATGCAAATCGGTAAAATAATATTTACCAGTCCACTACTGGTATAACACCTCCTGGTGTAGGTTTATAAATGTAAAATTAGGAACATCCAAACTCGAATATTAAGGATTAGCAACGAATTATATAAAGGTGGTGTGTTTAACTGATCTGAAAAAATAGTTCCACAAAGCTATAATAATAATAATAATAATAATAATAATAATATATATATATATATATATATATATATATATATATATATATATATATATATATATATAAAGTATATTCAGTAATAAATAAATGCTGAAAAGTTCAGTAAATCCATTGTTTGGAAAATTAAAAAGTGGCGTAAATTTTTATTTATTTTTTTTCTCGTGTCGAAAGTGTTCAAGATCTTAGTGGGACCTAGTGTTTGGTGATGGACTAATCTAATTTTAATTCCGTTAAGAAGGCGAGGAGTAGACATTCAGTTATTTTCAAATATTTCTCAAGATGGTATGCCAACTCAAAAATACTAATGAATAAAGAAATGTGAGGAGATCTAATTTCGCCTACATTTTAAGAGACATGACATTAAAAACATAAGGCACCAGGAGAACGACTACATTGCTTTTAAAACCGTGGAGAAGGAGACAGGAAACCACTGCATCACCTTCGCCCAAGAAATAATGGTTATTCTCTGATAAATAACAAGGAATCTGAGACTAGCTACAACCATCTTCGGTGCATTTATTCTGATCATCCCAGGTGACATATATTAACTTCAGCATAAAATGATATCTAAGAGCTGAAACACTAAATGTGCCTTTCGGGCACTGATTACAAACGATATTCATTATTGTTTTCAAATTTTGACATCCTATCCGGTGGTATTTATTTGGATTTCCATATCGCTTAACTTGCAGTAATTGATTTGTTTTAATCATTATACTCGTTCATTGTTACAACTGCAATGGAAGGCTTTGTAATTATTAGATTTCTCCCCACCAAAGGGACTAAACGAAATTTAAGGGCAATGCCAGAACAATTGCAAGAGTGTGTCTTGTCACCCGTTGCTATTAAATGAATTCCCTGTTGAACGCTTTATAATTGTAAACTTTGATTAAATTTGGTTTTATTCAATAATTATCCTGTCCGGTTGCCTAGGCCAAGAAGATGATGGCTGCATTCCCTGTGGAGAGGAAAGATCCCTGCAAGGAAAACCACCATTCTTGCAAATATAAACGATCAATATTTACCTATCTCCGAAGGAAGTAAATGTTTCTGCTCAAATAGAAACGACTAATATTTACATATTCCTTAGCCAAGGAAATGATTATAGACTCAAATAGAAACGGCCAGTATTTCCATATTCCCTAAACAAGTAAACGATTATAGACTCAAATAGAAACGGCCAGTATTTACATATTCCCTAAACAAGTAAACGATTATAGACTCAAATAGAAACGGCCAGTATTTACATATTCCCTAAAGTAAACGATTATAGACTCAAATAGAAACGGCCAGTATTTACATATTCCCTAAACAAGTAAACGATTATAGACACAAATAGAAACGGCCAGTATTTACATATTCCCTAAACAAGTAAACGATTATAGACTCAAATAAAAACGGCCAGTATTTACATATTCCCTAAACAAGTAAATTATTATTGACTCAAATAGAAACGAACAATATTAACATATTAGCAAAACAAGTACGTGCTTATAGGTCCCAACAGAAACTACCAACAATTATATATCCCCCTAAGGAAGTAAATGCTTATTGACTCAAATATAAAGAAAAAAATATTTACATATTTCCTAACGAAATAAATGATTATAGAGTCAAATAGAAGCGACCAATATTTGCATATTCCCTAACCAATATTAACTTATCTCCGAAGCAAGTAAACGTTGTTTAAACGCAAATATAAACGAGTGATATTTACATATTCTGATATCAAGTTAAAAGTTACTGAGAGTGAAAGAAAATCTGACGTCTTCAGTGGGGGAAAATAAAAAATAAAAGACCAATTCTCAGAAAGACGGCGAATAGCGATTGGCTGTTTTAATACATGAAGATCATAGAAATCGGTCAGGTGAGCAGTGCGAGAAAAGACATTATTAGAATGGCGCTAACGGCTTATATCTAGCTATTTAAAAAGTAAAATGATGAGACTTAATTGCCAATCTAGTACTGCGCTTAAACATATGTGGTTGCGGGACTAAGGAGGAAAGCTCATCAGAACAATTGCCATAAAAATATTTATAGGAAAGAAATAGGGAAAGCCATGTCTGCAAATGTGAGTGATGGCGAGTAACTAGATCAGGACAGATAACGACCTTCTTTTTGTCAAGAATCTCGAGATATATAGAAGGAGAACAGAAAAGATATGACAATATCCAATGAACGGAAAATTCTTGATTTATATATTTGTATTTTCTATAGACTCAAATAGAAACTGCCAGTATTTTCATATTCCCTAAACAAGTAAATGATTATAGACTCAAACAGAAACGGCCAGTATATCTTGATTTATTAATGTGTAAGATGGATTCTGGTGAGACAAAAATAAAACTGTCTGGCATGACACAGGGGACCAAGATTCCTAGTAGCAGATCTACCAATTGATTCAATATAATCAATCCACTTCGTGTGAATGGAAAACGTGAGACCAAGATGGCGCAATAACTTGCTCTCCTGGTGTCTAGCATAATACCTATGGAAGGCAAAAATTATATACTCTGTGGTGCAAATAGCATATAACGTAAATGGCCAATATTTACTTATTCCTGGCAAAGATAATGCTTATGGACTTATAAAACGATATAAAATATAAACGACCATTGTTTTTATCGTATTTGATTTTTGACTAAGAAGTGTAAAATACCTTCTTTTTTATACGTATTGCAAGTTTCCGTTGTTGTTGTTTTTTTTTTTTTTTTCAGGATTTAGTGGTATACTGGCTAGTTTGGGAGATAAAGAGAGGCGGGGGCGTTAAAAGGGACATGGTGGGCGATATGACAGATGAAGGCACCGTTACAGGAATTATATTATAGAGGTAGGAGAGCCTGGGTAGGGATATATATATATATATATATATATATATATATATATATATATATATATATATATATATATAATATATATATATATATATATAAATATATATAGGTTATAGTGGTTCCAATAAAAAGAAAAGTGTGTATATTAAAAGAAGAGCGGTACCGCAAACGTTTTTAGTGGTAATGTGGATTTTTTTAAAAAAAATATTATGCTTTATTTTCCATTTTTTTTAATCCACATAATAACCTAAAACGTTTGCGTTACCTCTCTTTTTTTTAACATACATACATATATATATATATATATATATATATATATATATATATATATATATATATATATATATATATAAGCTTTTTTATTATATCCTTACTCTGTCCTAGACATTGAGTTCTACCTGGATTCTTCCTCTTGGAAATTTTTTTTCTGAAAATATACATGTATTGGTATTTTTATATATATTTTGCATATGTATGTATATTTTCCACTAATATTATCTCTCTCTCTCTCTCTCTATATCTCTATCTATATATATATATATATATATATATATATATATATATATATATATAACATATTTGCTGTTAAACTTTGTTTTTGTAACAAATGGTAATATTTTCTATTTTACAAAAATGTATTGCAGATATTTTTTACTATGAAAATGTATTGTTGGTGTATTTTCTATAAAATCTATTTTTATATTTTCATAGTGTTTTCATCCGAGTTTTGGTTTAACTGTTTTACCATAATTGGGACCTTAATAGATGCCTACCATCCCCAGTCAGGGTAGACATGGGAACAACAGAAATTAAAAGGTGCTTCCGCTCTTCTGAAAACCTCCAATCTCCCGATAAGAGGTCTTGATGTCGGATGAAGTTTAACATCATACCCAGAACGAGAATTGAAACTAAATAATTTTTTTCATTGTGTTATTTAATCTAGGTCAATGGAGAGATCAGCTGGAATGCTCTAAAAATCTTGATTATTATTGGGTGGCGCATATATCTCTATCTATAAAAGGCAGGATGTGTGTGTGTGTGTGTGTGTAACGAATGCACGGCTGCAATTTTTGACGGATTTGCACCAAAATTTACATGCACATGCTCCAAGTTAGCTAAAAGGCCAACACCGACTTTGCATTTCCCAACCTCCATCGATAGTGGAAATAATCGATTTTTTCATGCTTCTACGCCAGTTTTCATGTAGTTTGCGGCCATTTTGTACTGGCTAGAGTGAGAGCCTATAGCTGGCTGCCACGAATAGGCAGGAAGATTCTATTGGCCATTTGAGAGCTTACAGCTGACTGACACGAATGTTAATTAGCATGCTAGCAAAAAAATTGATTCGTCACAAGTGGGAAAAATTTAAATCTGCATGGCACTTTACTCCAATTGACTCATTCGCTTGCTTAAACTCAACGTTGATTCTGATTCTGCAGAACTGGGTTGTGTCTGAAAAAGTATTTGTTGTTAACATTCTTTTTTCATTCAGTTTTTCCAGTTACGAATCCTTTTTTAAAGCTGATCGTTTTGTGTTCATTTTGTTTAGTTCTTTTTTCGTAACAGATTTAATGTTTAGTATAGAGCTTAGAAAAAAATCGCAGTGTGAGATAGGCATGAAGTAAGGCATGTAGCAACATCAGCACGGCAAAGGGCACTCCTTTAAAGGCAAGGAAGGGCAAACATATTTTAAGTCAAGTGATAGCGATTGCTGTATGAGTCGTACGATTTTTGAATCAAGCACGGGCAACGCCGGGCCATGCTGGGCCATGCTGCTAGTCAGCATATATTTTTTACTAATTATTTGAGAATATTCCTCGACAGATAAGTGTTTGACATAAAAGTAGAGATAAAGATTCTGCATTGTGTCGGGTCTAGCAAAGTAGCCCTTACAAAACACAGTCTGATGTTTGGTTATATTCCGTCATTTAGGAAGTGGTACTACCCCTAAAACATACCAGCATCGATAAACATTACCCTTCGTTTGACAGAAAGATAAGGTTGATAATTAATTATTAATTTCAAACTAATTATATATTTCATTTTTTTCCCTTGCTACCTTTCATCACAACGTTCAGGTCGATGTACAATCGATGACTGTTAAATAAGCATGATTGATCAGGAAAAATAGTCCCCAGCGAGATTTGAACTCTTATCTCGTAGATTCATAAAATTGTGATGTCAACTTGGAGCCACGTGAATCGATTTTAATGTACGATAAAAGACAAATAAAATTAATATAGGAAGAATGATAGTCGAAAATAAATGATAAATTACAATCGTTCATCTGATAATTTATAAAAAAAAACTCAAGTTAATATTATGACTAATATAAAGAGCGGATAAAGAATTAAAACATTAAACATAAAAATGTAAAAAGCTAGGCAATACAAAAATAGGGGCTAATACTATGGGATTATATTTGAGTTTGTTTGTTCAACTGCATATCAACTCATGAGTTCTTAATGGCGAAATTTAATTTTCTTGGGAACTTAGGATATTTTTACAAATTCTATTGCTGATAATTTTTTTTTTTTTACATAAATCTATTGCTGGTATTTTTTTTACTAAGAAAACATATAGCTGTTTTTTTTTTGTTTTTTTTTTTAATGAAAATGTATTTTTATACATTTACAGAATTTCGACATTTGAGAGGCACTATTTTCCCGTAGCTGGGTCCCTACCATCCAGGGTCAGGTTAAATTGATTGATTTCGATTCGCGTTATATTAATCTCTATGGGCTATTTAATGCAGAAATGTAAATATTTTGATTACAGTTTTATGTCTTCAACTCCAATCGGTTGTAGACTGGGACAGGAATTGGCTGGTTAACTTTAATGCCTCAAAAACAAAACTGTTCTCTATTACTCGCCACAGAGAACCATCCCTGCCTCCCATTAGAATATCTGACACTCAACTCCACGAGAACACCTCTTTGCGACTGTTCGGTCTCATATTGTCTGCTGACCTGAGATGGAACAATTACATTGAGTCAATAGGTTCGTCCACCGCAAGAAAAGTTGGCTCCCTGTAACACGCCAGGAAATTTTTCTCACCCTCGATCCTTCAAATCTACAAATCAACCATTCGCCCTTGCATGGAATATTGCTGCCATATATGGTCTGGAGCCCTTTCTGTTTGTCTCAAGGTCCTTGAAAAATCCAAAGACGGATATGCAATGTAATTGGCCCTGATCTGGCATCTCGTCTGCAGTCGCTCTCTTACAGTCGTAACGTTGTCTCCCTCCGTCTTTTTTTACAAATACCTTCACGGTAACTTCTCTAATGAGCTGCTTTCGCTGGTTCCCAGACTTCATGAATTTAAGCGTTCAACTAGGCTGGCATCCCGTTCTCACCCTTTCACTGTCGAAACTGCTAAATGTAACCGTCTCTTCTACTCCAATAGCTTCATGGCTCGCACTTCTCACCTGTGGAACTCCATCTCCATTTCTTGTTTCCCTGATAACTACAATATCCAACTATTCAAATGTAATGTCAATCGACATCTCCAGATGCCCTGATCTATCCCCTATCCTTCTTTTTATCCTTTCCTCTATCACTCCTCTTTGCTCTCGCCCCAACTCTCCGTAACCCCTTGAGTGCTAGTGGCTTCCTGCCTTGCATGGGGGTGATTCGCTTAAACAAAATCTATTTTGAAAGAAATTGTATGCCTTCAACTAAAGATAAAAAATCTATTGTTGCTTACTTTGCTGTAAAATATATTCTACTATAAAAAAATATTGCTTGTCATTTTCCTTTAAAAATGGTTATTATGGTCATGTTACTGTAAATACTTATTTTTTGGTAATTTTTCATATGAAAATGTATTGCTGCTATTTTCACGGTAAAATTTATTTATTCTTTCAAGGTGTTTTGTTTTTTTTCGGGAGTCCACTATTTACCTGTAGTTGGGTATCTTAACAGGTGCTACCACCCGGGCTCAGGGTGAACCTGGGAACAACAGCAAATAAGAGGTGGTTCCACGATCTTCAAAACCTCCAGATCAGAGGAGCTTGCTACCGGATGTAGTTTATGGCCATACCCAGGATGTAATTAGATTTGGCTTTCTGTAACTGTTGGTTTCTGTAGTTCAAATATTAGAGCAAGTGTCGTGTTAAGAGAAGGAAGCAAGTTCAACTTTCACCGGATGTTTATGTTGGCTTTCTTTTTTATATCTTCTTCTGCTTCTACTACTTCTTCTTCTTTCCTTCTGTAGGCGATTATGGCTCTCCTCAACTTCCTATAGGTTGAAATCCGGCCAATTTTTACCAATACACTAAAAGCTGACTCATGTTTTTGTCGTACAAATTCATCTTTGGTACGGCGACATTCTTGGAGTAACCATTGCGAAATGAATACTTCATAATGGCTTAGAAGACCGGCACAGCTATATCTATCTGTATGTATAAATAGTTAATACACGAACATTTATGCTCGTGAGACTTAATGAATATGTCTGTTTTGCACATTAGGTTGACGGAAACACTTAACTTACAAAGTACAGCGTGTCCAAAGTCTTGTTAACCCTAGGTAATATCTCTTTGGTGTATTATCACGGAGAGTTTCACACGATCGATACCAGAATACCCATCAGTTGAACGACGCCATTCAGAGAGCCTTTGCAACAATCAACAAAGCACAGCTTCGTAAAATATCACACAAGACATGTCACCGCATCATTTTGTGCCACGAAAATGGGGTACATACAGACCTGAATCGAGTACATGTCCTTCGTATTACTGTATTACTTGTTCTTCTATTCTTCTGATAATTTGTTAGGAGAGAATGACAAGATATTTGCGCCGCACACGACAGCATTTCTCAAAACCAGATTTCACTCTTTTTTCTTATGACAATATCCTTTATTTCCAAATATGAAAATATATTGTTACTTCAATAGAGTGCCTTTTTAAAAAAGCTTGTCTTCTTAGATCACTTAAGACTGAGTAATAAGTTAGATCCTCATCGGGGACTCCATATTTGGGATCTTGTGTTACATCTGTTGGCACATGGCTATTTTAGTATTATCCCTCCCCACACCTCGTTCGGCCGTATGGATTGTCACTTCCGGCCTAAACTTTCGTCTCAGTAGCCACATGAAGAAGAATATCGTCACCCGTCATCCTCCGATTTATTTCTTGGAATTTAATTCTGTATATATTTTACTTTCTCTCCATCTCTCTTTTCCTCGTTATTAACGTTTCTTTCTTTTTTTATTTTGAAGTGAATTTATTTTACTATTTTTTCCCTCTTTGAATATTATGTTTTCGTAGAATTTTTGGGTTCATTTAAGAATTGGATGTTTTTTGTATAATTTTACAAAACAGACGTTTTTAGGAAATGCATATTTAAAAGGTTAAAAAAATATTTTCCCTATACAATGTAACCCGGATATAAGAGAGTTGTCGGGACCGGAGAAGAAGTCTCTTATATCCGGGTTTCTCTTATATCCGGGTTTGGTCTATTTTATATACATTAACACAGGCTCTAATTTGGGACCAGAGAAAATCTCTCTTATATCCGGGTCTCTTATATTCGGGTTACACTCTATTAGTTTTTATTTGAAGGCTGAAGGGTGGTATGAACCAGAAAACATTCTTTTTTTCCCTTTTCTAATGTCACCTGTTCTTTGATTTAATTGGGCCTTGAAACACGGGTTGGAATTGTGTCCCTCCTCTCTTTATGTGGATATGTTTTTCTAGTTTTTTACTGAATACTTCGTCTGCTGGATTTTTTAATAATCTGCATTGCACGCCTAACAAATATGTCTGATAACACTTGACGGGTGGTTAGATCCCGTATTTACGTATCGTAAAGCCGTATGGGGCTTCATAAATGGTTAAGTAGTTTCAGTCAACAGGTTTACCTCTATGTCTAAAAACGGGGCTATTTTCCTGTTGATTTCCACTATAATGTCCAAATCCAGATTTTTAAAGATCTTGTATAGTTTTTTTTTTTCCTGTTGGAACCATTTTTTGCTGAGTTTTCTGTGATTATTTCGCTGAGTTAATCACCGGATGAAACCTTGGCGGCCGAAACTTCGGTAATGTTCCATTCAGTGTTTTATTATTTTGATATATATTAATGCATCTTTCGTTAAATAATGTAGAAAAATTTTGTATATTTATTTTAAATAAATTAATTCTGTATTGTCGAATAAGCTTTTTAGCATTATCACTGAAAGACGAAAGAAGATCACCATGTTGATACATGTTTTTATTGTTAATCCTGTCTAAGCTTTCGGATTACATAAGCCATCATCAAAGATTACGAGTACATTACAATAATTAAATAATAAATTAAATAACAAAGATGGTAATTGAGATTGGTTATGCGAACTTTACAACAATGATAGTTTGTTTTGTTTGCATGGAAGATTGCCATGCAACGATAAATTCGTGCATATGAAACGCAGGAAGCAACTATCGCTTTTGCGGTTCCTGACATCACACATGACCACGTGAGAGTTAAAAATGAAGAAAAGCGTTGGAAAGTCGTTGGTATAAACATGTATAAACATGGTAATTTTCTTTCGTGTTTCAGTGATAATTCTAAAAAGTTTATTCGACAATATGAAAAGAATTTACTTAAGATAAATAGAAAAAACTTGTCTATATTATTTAACGAAACATCCATTGCTGCATAAATACACACACAATAATATATATATATATATATATATATATATATATATATATATATATATATATATATATATATATGAGAGAAATATAGAAGTTTTTTTTGTGCGTGTGACGCGTTTCATCCGTTAGGATTTCATAGGACTGGATGACACATCTACACATGCGCACAAAACGAGAGACGTAGTTAGTTTCAAAATGTGTGAACGAATATTTTTGAGATATATATATATATATATCGTTAACAGAAGCGTTTTACTCCACAAGCTCAAAACCATGATGCTCTTTAAAGGTCGGAACACCTACTTTTTTTTATTTTATCGCAATAAAAATTAATTATTAACTAATTTCAACTTTGTTTTTTTTTTTTAATTTTTTCTTACATTTATATTGATTTAATTTAATTTTTATTTATATTTGGTACTGTTTAAGTTTTAGAGACTTTTATAGTCATATATACATTTTGATTTTAACCTCACGTCCGGACGATTTATTTTTTGTCATATACAGTGTAACCCGGATATAAGAGAGTTGTCGGGACCGGAGAAGAAGTATTTTATATCCGGGTTTGGTCGATTTTATATGCATTAACACAGGCTCTAATTTGGGACCATAGAAAATCTCTCTTATATCCGGGTTTCTCTTAATCCCTTCAAATCTCGTCAAAATTCATTCATATATGAGCAGCTTTTGAAATATTCTCCGCTGATGAATCCTAATTCAAATTACATTTCTTGGTCATTTGATAATATTTCGTGAAATGAGCCCCACTGATAATTGTTCAGTACCCTAGCAATGTATTCCAATATGTCTAATGAAAACAATCACTATTACACAAACAATTTTTCTTCAGTACGAACTCCTTGTCAATGTACACAATTAAGTTGTGAATATGAATCACATAGTTTTAACAATATAAAAAATAAGTTAGATAAAAATTCAGCTATAATGTTTCAAGATTCAAATTTATTTAAAAAAAAAAATTCTCCCGTCGATTTTCAACACACAACGAACAGCTGAGGTTTCGCAACGGCCCACCAAACTACTCAAAGATATACTTTGTTTATTGTGATGAAGTATCTGTCTATATTTATGAGATGAGGTATCATGTACAGTATTTACATTATTCAGACTATTGCCCCCATCTTTGTTACCATATTTATCACAACGTTTCGGACGTTGTACGCTCCGGCCTTCTTCAGGTGGTTGGAGTATCGAATTGAACCCTTTAGTTCGCTCGCTGGAGTAGACTGTTCTAGTTCCATGTGCCATGTCTAATTGATGTCAGTTATCTCCAGTTAATTCGCCTCTTCAAGTTCTCCACGGCCTTAATCAGGTATTGAACTCCTGTCTCTGGATTTAACCAACGGTTTTATCCACCGTGGACATCTGTGTCTGAATCTCTGTTACTTGTAAACTTAATGTCTCCAACAACCATTTTTACCAGTGCTCATATTGCAATTTTTGCTGTTATCATTGGATGTTTTATTTTTTTTACCTCTATGGGCGGTCTTACTTGGGACAGATATCTGCGAAGTGTCCTCCAGTTTTTTGTCAGCGGCAAACGTCTAACCTCATTGCGCCTCCTGGGGCGCAATGCAGTTAGAATCATGAGACTTAGCATCAGCCATGTTCATAGAAGATAAAAAAGCCGTCTTTCTAACGATTAAAAGTGTGTTTCATTTTAGAGGGGTTAAAATTAACAAGGCATTCCTTTTGCCCTGGTTAAGAACAGAGAGTAGTTTTTTTTTTTTTTTTTTTTTTTTTTTATAGATAAGCTGCCAATTTGAACCGATGTGACGGTTACACACCTGGCCCAGGGTCGAATCCCTTGGTTACGGCGCCAACTGTGACGTCGTTCCTCCTGGTCGCTCCTCCTGGTTCCAAGCGTGCCGCTCCAACCCCTTGGTTAGATGATCACCAGCCTCGCCTTTCCCAACTCGCTTCCAATACCTGGTTACTGAAGCAACTGTACTGATCTCCGGTCTGTCTACCCACGCTGTGTTTAGATCTTAGACAGACGGGACCAGCAGGGATTGGGGCCGATACAAGTTGAGTCCGACGGGGGTGGCAAAACACAAGTAAAAAAAAAAAAAACTCACGAGACAAAAGGATTGCTGATAAAAAAAAGGGTAACAACCTTTTATATCTAATGTCCGTTACATAAAAACAAAATTGTTCTCAATTCCCGACCCGCTCTGTGGACTATGGCACCAAGCTTCTATCACACAACCTAAGGATTTCGAATTGCCTACTCTTTAGAATTGTGTATGTCGGAGTGTGGTTTAGCTCGACACTGGGGCTAATTTCTATCGATCATTCGCAGTTGATTCTTCTTCTTCGTCGACTTAGATAGAACTTCTCTTGTCTTCGACTTGGGCTGGATCTTCTCTGCGGCTTTCGAGTAATCTTCTTCTTCGTCTACTTGGGCTGGAAGTTCTCTTGTCTTCGACTTGGGTGGAAAGATTCTCTTGTCTTCGACTTGGGTGGAAAGACTCTCTTGTCTTCGACTTGGGTGGAAAGGATTTCTTGCCGCAACTCAGCCGCTACTCTCAACTCAACTGATTTCTGTCGACTGGGGTCCTGCTTTTATTGACGCCGCAGCAAACCGGGGTGGGTCTGTTGGCGTCAGGGGTTTCTCGATAATTCCAATAGCCGCATTAATTCTGTTTCCCCATTATCGCTATTGTTTTCACCCCTACTTCCTCACAGTGCCTTTGGTGGGGAGGCGTACACCCATCTCTCCCGGTTTCTCGTATGTCAGGTGACCGTTTTTTGACCAATGGTTCCTGATCGAGCATTCTTCCTCTTCTTTCCGCATATCACGTGACCGCTTTCGGCTAATGAGATTGTGGTTGGGCGCCTCCATCTCAAATCGGGCGTGGCTTACATCGTTCTTGTTTTAAAAAACAAAATCTAATTTGCCCTTTTTCACGTACGAAAAATGACAATCTTGGCTTTTTTCTCACCTGGGCTCTGTCAAAACAGCCTGCCGCTAATTAGATGTGACTTCAGGAAAGAATATTGGCGCCATCTGTGAGCTGAGACAATCGTTTTTCACCTCTTGTTTTTGTCAGACCCGACAGTCAGAAAATCTTAATTACCTACATTGAAAATGTCCCCACTTTATTATCGTGGGTTTCCAATTCTTAACAGGCCAGAATCTGTATACAGTTCCACCGGTCACTCCCCTCAACCCAAAAGACACTTTTTCTCCGATTAAAAAAATTTCGTTTCTATTGTTCTAAAAAAGAAATTCCCCTTTCTCCAATTTGACAATGAGTCTTTCCACGCAAAAAAGTAGGCTAGGTGCTTTGACCGATATTCTTATCGCCAATACACTGTCATCAAGCCTGGTTTTTTTCCCTCTAAATGATTTTTCATTTCAAATAACAATTCTCTATTGTCTTTTAAAATTCGGCCAACACGCAGGCCAAGATATCTTTCTGACACCTATCTTCGCTTATGACCGGGTCATGAATCATCCATCTCTCTTTCCTTTTTTTCCCTTTCTTCCTCTTTTCTTTCCCCTTCCTTCTTCTTTCCTTAGGATCGTCTAAGTACAACTTAGTGAATTATTTTCAACTCAATTATTTTCCGTTTAAAAAAAAAAATCAACAACCTGTTTAATAAACCGAGTAAAAAAAAAATTAAATCATATTTCTATGAATATTTCTAATAATGCAAGGTGCCACACCGATTATACTTACTACTAATATATACACCTGTAATTACATTTAACCTATTTGTATGTATCTACGATCAATTTATAACGGAACTGTTATTCATTCTTTTTCCACTAATGCCATCTTTGGTAGATCGACATTGGTGAAACTAATAGTCAATCCTGACTTAAAATGTCTTCAGTATATTGTGTACAGGAACTTTTACGTTTATTTGTTTTTCAATCATTAGTGTCGTAAGGGCATCACATGTATTACAGTGGCGTGTCTTGGGAAAGATAGCCTGACGGAGTCCAACCCTCCCCAGACTGGATGGAATTGAGTCTTCCTTCTTCTAGACTGCTTGCCACCTAAGGCCACAGAACACAGCCTATCCTGATATTTACCCATGAGGAGAAGAGATGTAAGTGAATGTACACTTAAGTGTATTTATAAATTGTTAATTGGTGAATATTTACTTGAATGTTGACAGGAGTTGATGAAACTCTTGTGTTTGCAAAACTGGATGAGAGACACATGTAAACTACAGAATATAGTGTTTCTAGAAACTACATTTTCTCGATTTTGTGTTAATATTTTAAAATTTCTCTTTGAATTTCTGTGATAAAGAGTTATCATTATGGAAATAAGGTAATTAAATTTGACCACATCTTCATCTTTTGTGCTGTTATCAGAACGTTAAGACCGCCGTGCATTCTACAGGGGGTATATTGTTTTCGTTTTGCGCTATCCAGGTTTCATTTCAGTACTAACTCAATTAATACTCGCACCATTTATGTTTATATACCAGCCCAGGGATTAAACTCATAATTACTATCTCACTAAATTCACAAACTCGTTAATCCTCTACGTAATTATATCGGTATAGAACATTGGAGTATTGAACCTATTTTGCCTACTGCTTTTCACGATTGACTTTCAAATCTAAATTCAAATCCAAATCATTCTCACTCCTTTTGGACGAACCAATTGATTCACTAAATATCCAGGGGTGTTTTATTAAGCAGAGACTAATATGAAATATCATTGACACAACAGTTTTGGTTTGTTATGGTTTGTTTTACGTCATATCAACCTCAATGGGTTATTTAATGCCGACAAAATTTTTATTTCTGGTAATATTTTTTTTCAAAAATGTATTGCTGAAATTTTTTTTTACAAAGTATTTCTGGTATTAAAACCTATTTTTACACTTACACAGTGTTTTGACTCCAGTTTGAGGTTAAGTATTTACCCATATTTGGGACCCGAACAGATGCTAACACCCCGAGTCAGTGTGGACCTGGGAACACCAGCAATTAAGAGGTGGTTCCACGCACCTCAAACCCTTTTGGTCAGTGGTCTAACAGTTGGACGTAGTTTATCGTCTTACACAGGACGCGGATGTAGTTTATCTTTATACCCAGGATGGTGAATTAACTGAAACGGGGTATTATGATGGGTCCATTTTGTATTAATAGTAAGTAAGATTCTCATTCGAATTACAGTTTGTATCCGTGGCTAAGTGGTTAAATTAATCAAAAACGCTTTAACATTGGACAAGTGAATCGGAAAGCAGAAAGGCATGAGTACTTTTGTTTCTGAACTTGGCTTCCAGATACATTTTTTCAAAGCTTTTTCTATCATATCTGGTCCGCTGCTACTCCTATATGTTGAGAGATTCTTGGGAAAAAAATCCAAAGAATCTGCGTATCTTCGAACCGTTGTTAAATAGCTTCAAACGCCTTTTCTATAAATAATTTCACGTGGTCCAGAGAAAGAAGAAAATTATTGTCTGCACAAAGTCGGTCGATGAAGCTTGGTATAAACCGCTTTCAAAAATCATGTTTAACCAACCGAACCCTGTGCAGCACCCTGAACTCAATATTTCGAAATGCAACACGCAACTCACAATCTGAGTCAAGCGATTACTGTTGCTCGCTCTACCATATATATATATATATATATATATATATATATATATATATATATTAAATCAGTTGATTTATAATATGTATATTTTACATCAGTTAATTTATAATATTATATATATATGAAGAAATATACTCTTAAGGTGTGCTGTATTTATAGGATAAAGTGCTCAGTATCAGAGATAGAACGTGTGTAAATATAAAAGTGAACAATGAAGTCAACACTTAGAGGCGCAATCGTTGTGTCTAGCATGAAACAGCCTGTCGTCTCTCTCTCTATATATATATATAAGAAATATAGTTTTAAGGTTTGTTATATTTATGGGATAAAGTACGCAATATCATAGATAAAACGCAGGTAAATATAAAAGTGAACATTGAAGTCAACACTCAGAGGCGAGAGGCCATTTACGATTGCCTCTAGCATGAAACAACCTGTCACCTCTGAGTGTTGACTTCAATATTCACACTTACATATATATATATATATATATATATATATATATATATATATATATATATATATACAAGTGATTAATATTCATAAATATATATATATATATATATATATTTATATGGTTTGAAAACTATATATATATATATATATATATATATAAATATATATATATATATATATATATATATATATACATTCTCAGTAACCAGTAGTAGTTTAAACACGATTATATTAGCGTTTGTCTTATCATTTTGGAGTTGAAATGACTAGATGTAATCGCAACTTCTATGCTAACAATTTCTTCTACGCACTACTTGCTTGTGAACCTCCCTTCTGGCGTCTTGCTTTCCAGTCAACTTTGATCTTCCAAAATTTCATGTCTTAATTCCTATTGTATCAATCTTTTTCCTTAATCGTGTTTTTTTTCTCATATTCATTCACACTCAGTAACCGTTCGCGCCTTAGTGGTTTTATTGCCTTGCTTGGGGTGAAATGATTTAAAAAGAGACGTAAACTAAATTATAATATGGCGACGTTTTTTTTTTTTTTTTTGTCTGGTAGATAATATCTACTAGAAAATATATATAAAAGAAAATTACTAACACTTAGTTTATTGCGAAATGCAATCGTGTCGACCTTTTCTCACAAAATCACCGCTTGGCGTTTTATCTCATATGCCGTTGTCAATGTGAGCCTAACCGAATGCAATTGAGACGTGATTAAGGGCCAAAAGTTGGATTATACTAAGTGAATTACAGCCACTAATACGAATAGGCCTGCTTCATTGCTAAAACAATGATAAAAATGTTGAAAAAAATGAGGGTTCTACTGTTGATAGCGAGAAACCTATTTACATACAAGAGCAGAAATAAACAATGGAGTCATATAAGCTGTTTTAAACATCCAAACTGGCTTTGTGTACGATTTACGAACGAGGTTATCCACACAGGAACGTAAAAAAATACATGAAAAATAGCTCGCCGGATGAACGAAATCTTTATCGGAGTTGACAATGAATGTATCCATTCAACTGGGGCAGCCACAAATGGAGGCCGCTCTCCGTGAACTTAAAACTACAACGTGATTGAACTACAAAAGTACTGAAAAATATATCTCTACGGCAGGTTACAATCAGTATTAAACACCTCTCTGGGGTCTTGTGCCAAATCTAAGCTACGCTAAACAAATTTCTATAAAAAAAGACTGTTGCATCGTCTATGTTCATTTCTAAGTTACTGTTGTTAAGATAAACTTTTATTTCATCAAGTTTATAATATCCCCTCTTGTGGGTGGTTTTAAGATATACCGCTGCACCCTCCTAAGACTGATAACATGTCGTCAAAAGAGGTCACTGATGCTTCCAAGCTTGAGTGTAAAACTGTCTATGTCTCACTTTAGTGAGATATAAATCCAGTGTAGTAACCATCAGTTTCTATATATTATGCTCTTATTTATACCATGATCATTAAGAACGTGTGAGCAATTAACACTCCACAGCTTCCATTTTTTTCTTTATAATCACTGAATTATATCATCTTGGTTAAGATAGTGGAGCGGTTTACTGTTGCCTTCTCCAAGGTTTTAAGTTTTGGGTTGTCCTTCTTCTAGATTAGGTATTTATCCAATACTAAAAAGTATAATCAACGCTAATATTTAACAAATACTTGAATAGGTGGTCAGCGGTCTCATGTTTTTCATAAAAGTATTTATGCGAAAGTGACCGCAAAAGGCTAAGGTGTAATTTGAACTCGAGCCGCCGATCCCACTTTCTGTTTCGATAACTGTTAAGCTCATCTTGGTTCATGAACTGAAAATCCCAGCAGATATTTACTTTTGTTTAAGTATTTCTCCGATCTCTACAACCTTCACCTATTCGAGTTCAGGATTAAACGTTATCTATCCTACATATCCTCATAATCTGCACTTAGTACCACCTCTTTCATACGCCCTATAAAACGACTTCATTAAATAAACCTCTAGCTTGTCGGGCTCATAGGCCTTGGACCGTGTGCGCAATAATGTAAAAAAAAATCCAAGTTAATTTTCCTTAGATTCTTACACGGAAAATCCGATTAGGTATTGAAACAGTGAATTCAATTGTCCATGAATTTGAGAAAATTCATTAACGAAACCAAAATTGTTGAGACAGCTGGAACTCTTTTCCCAGATCACTGCGGAAGGAGATCCTGATAACTGTCAGAGAGTACCGTTGTGTAGAAAAGACAGCGTGTTATTGGACTGTCAACATCAAACGCGTTGGGATTTATTCTTCCTGCTAAAGTAGCTGATGAGGTAATCCCTCAACTATACAAATATATTTAGAATCGTCTCAGTACTTGGTTTACCTTGAAATTTGGAAATGAGATGGTTCTCTTGAGAATTTAATGAATATTTTTCTGTGACCATTTTTTTTTGTCTCGATCTCAGTTCTTTTTTTTCTCGTTGAAACACAACCGGCAAGAAGAAATGACTGGATCAGACGATACACGTTAAAAAAGAAAGTGCATAAAATGATGACTTTTACAAAAATATTGGGTAAGTACTGAAACATTTTTTTTTTATCTGTCTTCTTTCAATAAAAGAATTTCCGGCGAGCCTTCTATTTATGAAACCTTAACAATTGAATTAAATTTCATAAAACATGAAAGAAATGATATTATACTCGAAAAAAAAAAAAATAAACAAAAAAAAAAAAAAAAAATTAACGCCTCTATAGAAAATCCAATTAATTTTTTTTTTCATTTTAAAAGAGAAAAAATATTTACTTAATAAGCGGGTGATAAATCACTTATGTTTTAATTTTTTGTTTTTTCTTGTAGTTTTTACAACGAAACCGGTAAACGGTTGTCTAATCGCAATTCCAAAACTTAGTCATTTCTAACCGTTCGTTCGTAATTTGAGGCATTGTCACACCCACCGTAGCTTGAGTTTTTCAAGTAGCCCATTTAGAATATTATGAGTACATCATTTAATTTTTTTATATATTCGTTATGCAAAAAATTAATATTTTGGAAACTCGAATGAAAAGGCCGATAAAAAAAAAATTAAATCGGTATAAAAGATTCAAATTTGCCAAAAAATGAAACTAATATTAAAATATTATAATACAAAACAAAATAATTTACACTAATATTATAACAAAACCAAACATTTCGTTACTTAAGAGATTCAAAAAGCTACTTAACTACTCTTGAAGTCATTATATGCCCCTTGCTACATATTACGGAAAATAATTTTGGGGTCATTCAAAGCCCCACAAACCTAATCGATGAGCTAAAACTATTGTTGATACAAGAATGGTTGTATCTTTTATTTCTAAAGATTCTTATGTTAAGGAAGTCGTTGTAGTAATTATCCCTCGGCAAGAACAGGAAATAATTGAATTTTTCAATTAGTCTACAGTTACTTCGCCTGCCAATGATTGAGTGATTGGCATTGGATTTTTCTGTGAAGTCGCCTTTGGGGAGCCAAAAATGAAAAACGAGATCCACCCTCACCGCCTAATAACTACTTTTTTTCTTGAACGTGTCCCACGTTACTTTTTACAATTACCCCCACGTTGCTATTCGAGATCGAATAGTAACACGTTGAACTAAACATTCTTAGTAAGCAAAGAATTGTATAGGTCCCTGGCGTCTCCTAAAAGAATATTGCTTATGTTCCGGATAGATATCTTACTCATACAAGGTAAGAGCTTTATGATCACAAATTTAGGTCTTCAGAAAAACAACTTCAACAAAAAAAATTCTACGGTCTTAAAAGAATGTACATATAAATTCTTTATATAAGAGGTTTGTTTAATATATCTGTAGTGGGCCGTGGCGGTGATGATATAAAGAAAATATGTGGGTTAAAATTTCCTGCTAGCCGGTTCAGCTACATGAGAATGTTGGACTTTAATTAACTCCAAAGAAGACAAAGAAAAAGAAACAAGATCGATTATAATATACAAACAAATATATGTATTAACAACACGTTACAAGCACATGGACCGTTACATTGAGTTTATGTGGTGAATATGATGTGTGTGTATTGTGGTGTGTGTTCGTACGTACGTGTATTGATATTGTTCTTAGCGTGTTCCCAGAATTTGGGAAACGCTGTATTGGTGAGAGCTCACATATTGATATTAGCTGAAATGAAGAGAAAAGGATTACCCCACCTCATCAACGCGAGGTGGTATATGGCCCAAGACCTGATAGAAAAGAGAGATCGAGGCAAAGGCTCACCCAGTATTTATAGCCAGGGGAGAGAGACCCCTGGTGAAGGATTAAGGAACTAAGGAGGAGCTAACTCTAACATATCTATATTCAGGATCAAAGATTACTTCAGTGCAGGATCCAAAGTGATGGCAAGTCCGAATCAAATGGTCTTTGTACATTTCAGACAATTTCCCGATGATGGTAACCTTCTGAAAATCCTTCATATTTCTCTATCCTCTCTCTCAATCTCTCTGTTCTATCTATTTCTATCCTATCTCTCTCCCTCTTTACCCCCCCCACAGAAAGTTAAGATCTACCGAGCCTAGAGGTGAAATATAAGGCTTCATCGGATCGTGCAAAATTATTAGTCCGCCATTCTTGTGACTTGCGCTTTGAGAAGGGGGTACGGTGCGCGTATGTTTCCACTTCTTATATAGCGTCTGGCCAGTGTTTAATTGTTTGTCAGTGTAGCCAACAGCATCAACTATATAGCCTAGGGAAAATGAATTGGAGGGAGGGTAGCATAACATATCCTTGATACTCACACTCCCCGACTGTTGTTGAAACCTTGGTTTGCATAATTATTGGGAAACTAAAAGTGTCTGAGAACAGCCACTTACCATTTTTTTGTCCTCTTAATTCTAAAAATCCTTTCTAAAAAAGAAAAACTAAATCATTGCTTAATTATTAGTGTTCTCCTTTTATAGCAACGATAATAGTGTACGTTTTTACTTATTTATTTAGTCAATTTATTATTTAACATTTACCTGAAAGAATATATGGATTAAATATAGTTTGAAAGTAATAACTCAAAAGCAGAATAAACTCAAACCCCTACGAACTGTGTACGCATGCGCACAAAAACGTCATAGTCGAGTTCATTGTTTGCCAGACTTCATGAGTTCAAGCGCCATACGAGGCTGGCATCCCGCTCTTACCCCTTCACTGTCGAAACTCCTAAATGTAGCCGTCTCTTCTACTCCAATAGCTTCATGTATCGCACCTCTCGCCTGTGGAACTCCCTTCCCTATTCCTGTTTCCCTGTGAGCTATAATCTCCAGCTATTCAAGTGTAATGTCAATCAACATCTCCAGTTGCCTTGATCTATCCACTACCCTTCTCCTTATCCTTTCTTCTATCACTCCTATCTGATCTTGCTCTAAATTTGCTGTAACTCCTTGCGTCCTAGTGGCTTCCAGCCTTGCTTGGGGTGAAATGCTTAAAAAAAAAAAGAAAATGAGCAGAAGTCTTACTAAATGACATCTGATCGATACAAAAATTCCATTTCTTACGAGTTATCAACTCTTCCCGTTTATAGAGGATTTGATTACAGTTAGGCAGTTGGTAATCTGATTCGGCTGTGGTAGGATTTCTATGTATGACAAGCAACGTTCCGTGCTGCCTTGGGCACCTTTCGTTCTCGCTGATGAGAATGCATAGCTTTTTTTTGTTGTTGTTTGAAATGTGTTTTCTGTCCAGCAGTATATCCTGTACATTTTGGCGCCTGGGTATGACGATAGACTACATTCACGTCCTGGGTATGACGATAAACCACGTCCAACAGCAAGGCCTCTGATCAGGAGGTTTTGAGGAGCGTCGAACTACCTCTTAATTGCTGGTGTTCCCAGGTCCACCCTGACCCAGGGTGGTAGTACCAGATAGTCCCATCTATGGAAAAATAACACTAAGATTACATCCGCGTGCTGGGTATGACGATAAACTACATCCACGTGCTCTGTATGACGATAAACTACGTCCAACAGCAAGGCCTCTGATAATACGTTTTTGAAAAAATAATGTTGCCAGCTGTACGCTTTTGAAAAATAAAAATTACCAGCTATACGTTTTCGAAAAAAAAAAAATTACCAGCTATGTTTTTGAAAAAATAACATTACCTGCTATACGTTTTTGAAAAAAATAACATTACCTGCTATACATTTTTGAGAAATAAATATTAACAGAAATGGTTTTTCGACAAAACAAAATTATTACCAGGAAAAAAAAAGTTGTCAGCATTAAATGACCCATTGAGGTTGCTATGCCGTAAAACAAACCAAACATGTACATTTTGTGATTTCTATAGGCATAAATAGGCCTTACTTTCGATTGCCCATTGTATGCGTAATATATCTGCGTATATGAGTTTGATTAAATATAGATAGGAAACCAAGAGAATAAGTTAATGAACAAATAAAAAAAAGTTTATCTAGCGTGTTCCACTTTTTATTAAAGCAGCAGAGAATTTTTTCTGAGGCTTTAATAAATGTAAAACATGTTAGATTGATAAACGTTCCCTATTTGTTATTTATCATATTCATGTGTGTTATCTTGAAAATAAAAAGAACTCTGGCAGGTTTACCGATGCACTGGCGTCATTAGAAATTACTTCACAAGCACAAAATATTGATGTAAATTGTCGGGTCTCTTGATCTTTATCGTTATAGAAATTAGATCTTAATGATTTCAGCTTTTATTTTTACTTGTGTCTGCTTTGTTTTAATTTATATTTTTCAGCTGTTTAATTTTAAGTCACTTTTCTGGTCATGTTGAGATTACTTTAAATCTAGCCCCGTATTTTTTCTTATATATTTACTATCTGGTCGATTCCACAGTATGCTTGTCAAACTCTTTGCTTCCGGACAGAGAGGAACCCAGACGAAGCTATGCCGAAGGGCAGAGTCTCGTCTGGGGATTGTAGAAAGCTATCCGACCCCGCGTATACGGGATCTACGGTTGAACTCTCTGCCTTCGGGCGGGGAGGAACCCGAAGGAAGCTACGCCGAAGGGCGGATTCTCTTTCGGGGAGGTAAACCGACCCTGAACCCGTTTATACGGGTTCAATGGGCATATTTTTTGGCCGAGCCCACGGACTCGGAGATCCCACGTTAAAAAGGCCTTGTGTCACATGACGCCCTCGTGGGGGGGTGACTGAATATCGTCGGGCAGACAGTCGATGTCGGACGACCGTTAGTCGGATACTAAAGTATCAGCGACCACCACTTGATTTCTCTGCGTTATTATCTATTATATCAAGTTCCTAACGTTTTGTACGTCGAACCTATTTTAGGACCGACTTAGTACAAATACAAGCCTCCACTGTGAAACCACTCCACAACAATTATTTTTTTCTAGCGTTAAATAACCTGCAAAGGGTTGATGAACCGTAAAAAAAAAAATAAATCAATCTAATATTAGATTAACCGCTAATAAATTTTCCCTTTTCATACTATTCCTGTTACACTTGGTAGTATTAGATTAAATTATCTGATTTTTTTGCATGAAGCATTGTAATGTATTAATAATTTTTGATTAGCGTTTCTTTCATATTCTCTTGCATTTTGTTGTGGAGTCGTTTCACAGTGGAGGCTTGCATTTGTACTAAGTCGGCCCTAAAATAGGTTCGACGTACAAAACCTTAGGAACTTGATATAATATGTAATGATGCACAGAAAATCTAGTTGAGGTCACTGATACTTTAGTATCCGGCTAACGGTCGTCCGGCATCGACTGACTGCCCGACGATATTCAGTAACCCCCCCCCCCGCCGCAACGAAGGCATCATGTGGCACAAGGCTTTTTAACGTGGGATCTCCGAGCCAAAAATATGCCCATTGAACCCGTATAAACGGGTTCAGGGTCGGTTTACCAACCCGAAAGAGAATCCGCCCTTCGGCGTAGCCTCCTTCGGGTTCCTCCCCACCCGAAGGGAGAGAGTTCAACCGATCAGCCAGTCGACGGACTGCCCGACCCCTGAGCGACTCCTACTTCTCCTACTTATTATAGGCGGGAGAGTCTATTAAGTATAGAATAGGTGTGTTCCACTATAACAAAAATATGTATATATTTTTCTGAGAGGCGCTGTATTTTATGAAGCAAGCAAGCTATATTAAACTCTTAGCAATTTCTTCGGTTGATATCTTCGGAAGGTCTCACTGAGGCGCGTTTAAGTTAAAATCAACCCGACGCCATCCGTCCAACCACTTTTTAACCGACTGAAGAGCTTGAGTGCGATCACAATAAATCTGATTTATTTTGTTGGTGCAATTCACTTACAGAGCACAGTATGGCGAAATTGCAACTTTTCACCTTCCATGTTTAAGAGATTCATTTGTGGACAAAATGTGCAACATTCAACAAAGTTTGACTCGCAAATGAACGATGTAAAAATTACAATCTAGAACACACCAGAAATTGACACTGAAACAAATGCCAGTGTTAAGTTGCTGTCATTTTATATTAACAATGAAAATGGGACACAAGCTTTTGCAATGATCTGATATATAATTAACTACTTCCGTTTTAGCTTGATATATTATATTCCTAATCTATGTCCTTTCAAGTATTTTATAATTTCGAAATTCCTTATTTTCGGCATGGATTTCACCAAGTAGTTTTTTATGGTAATGGATAAGCATTTTCAGAAATAATTCACTTTGATGTTATCTTTACTAAAGAGCTGACTCATCAGTAAGTCCGTAGCATCATGAAAAAGAATTACAACAAATATTTATTTTTCAGCTTAATCTCCCTCGCTAATTCACTTATGTTGTGAATGTTAACCAAATATACTGAAAATTATGCAGGGAAAATTTTTAGATCACAATTACGCTATTGTGTTTCACGATACAAACTTACTTGATGTATCATCTAAATAAATGAACATTGGGATTTTTAAGTCGATTTTCGATCTATGAAGGTTAACAGCTCAATTTTTAAACTGAACCACCAGATTACCTATCATAAGCAATAAATTCACTTGATTTGGACTCTTCCGAAATTACCCACCCTTTGCTGTACTATTTCTATACAAATAATTTTTTACCTGTATTTTTGGTATACTTATTTTCTCTTAGGATACTTACCTGGCAAAGAGATCCGACCCTGCTCTGGTAGAATCACGGCTATGATTACCTTACAACAACCTGGACAAACTAAGACCAGCAGCTCGAGTGAAGACACTCGGGTCCTCACGTTAAAAACTGACCTTACGTCACAACCTGATTCGGTGCAAGGGCGGGGTCAAGTAAATCTCTACTTAGCTGGCACAGGTGGTATCACGCATATGACTTGCTGAGGCAAGCTCTGATCAGCTTGGACAAGCTTAGACCCCGTAAATCTCTATTCATTTGCTCTTTGCCCCGTTGTGGACTATGTTTATTAAAGCCTTCGTTAACGTACATATTTAGTTCTGTTCTTTATTACACCTACAAAAGATTAAATTATAGTGCTGGAAGACTGTTTAAACCAAGGTATACTTTTTCGAAAGGACAGCTAAAAGAAACGCTGCACTAAATCTTCAAACAATCAAAATCGGGTTAATTTTAATGTTTTCATTCTGAACTGGTTGCCTACCAAGGTGAGGGAGCCTAGCCTGTTCTTCAATTTAACCTATAATCAATGTGTGAAGAAATCGATTCATGCCTTTCTGAGGATATTTGTGCGATTTTAGACGTAACAAGCTCCCCTCGCCGATTTCTTTTTCGAGCCGTAAAATAATGTTTTTTTTTGTTGTTTTTTTTACTATTTACCCGCTATTACTATCTCTGAGTTGTTCTTTATGTCGTCAGATTATTCATAGTATTCTCCGTTTAGCTCTTTGAAATTTGGAGGCTGAATCAGAATCTTTGATAACTGTGATGCCAGCAATATGGCCATGACCAGTTTTAGCAGGTAGCCTTCGTCCAGTACTTCGGCATTTGATATACGTGATGTGTCACGAATGGATTTAGGGACATTCGTCTAAATAGTATTGATCTACAGCAAGCCGGTCTAAAGAATGCTCGTCTATAAGGACCACTGGTCTAAGGTATGCTCGTCTAGAAGGACCGTTGGTCTAATATAATATTAGTCTATAAAAACCATTGGTCTAAGGCAACGTTTCTCAATCGTGGTTCCTCGGAACGGTAGGTTTCCGCAAATGATCCCCAAGGGTTTCGCGAGACTAGATGAGATAAGCTAATGCACTTCTGAATTTTTATTTAATTACATATACGTAATATTACTGCTTACTTTCATATTATAGGTATATGATATTAGTTACTTATGTTTATTTTTTACGTTTGAGATTAGATTTTTTTCTTTGTGTGTGTGAATGAAAACTCCCTGATGAAATATATTCTAAATGAACAGTATGAATTTTATTTAGCATTACCGAAAAATTTGAAAAAAGAAGTATTAATTTTTCCTTAAACTAGTTATTCAGAAATATATACTATGATATTTATCAACTGAACTACTATGAAAATAAAATGAGAAAGATATGGTATATAATTTTGCGCAGGGGTTCCTTGGGACATGTAATTTATTTTAAGGGTTACACAAGGGTAAAAAGATTTGAGAAATGCTGGTCTAAGCAACACTCGTCTATAAGATCCAATAAATTAACAATTTATTCATGTGCAATAAATTCAGTTCCATTAATTTTTTCACTATATTACAGAATAATATTTAAGACACTAATTGCAACATAAATTATTGGTGATAAATGTGGTTTATAAGCATGTATTTGCATGCATTGTTTGCATATTAATACTAACATATACCATAATTCTCTAGACAAGTGTTCCGTAGACAAATATTCTGAATCCCGTCAAGAATACGGTTGTCGGCGGGAACGCCATGGTTGCAGTGTAACTAGTGTTTTCGGAGACGTGTGTTAAACTGCTGAAAGGTTTCAGTTAGGGCCGAGTTTGTTGGAATAATTTTCTCGAGAAAGAGGTATTGACTTGAGGCACAAAGTAATTGTTTAGAGCAGGCTGTTCGTAACTTATTTCTATACTCTTGTTCGGTATGAAGATGTCTTGTACTTCGTGTCCTAAGAGATGCAATAATAAAGGCTATGTTTTCTGTTTCACTCTTCGCTCGGTTGCCTTGCGTTCTTCCCTGCCATCTATGAAGGCTTCGATGAGTAGTCCTTTTCTGTCGACATAAAATGAAAATGCTTTCAACCATCGGGTACATAGGCGCCCTACCGTTGCTGATTCTTTGATGGCAGACAAAATTCTTAATTCCCTAGGTTAAATTTTGATCCGCCCTGTTGTATTTTTCTCTTTCTTCGCTCGTAGCCTCTGTGGTATTTCTCTTGTTAGAATGGCCGCAGATTAAATCTTGGTTCACATCAGTAAAGATACGTGGTAAGAAGGTGGATTTATTTTTTTCTTCCCCAGAATTCAACTGGCGGTGATTCTTCAGGACAGTGTTGATGTGTGTATCTATTCTAAATATTAGGACACAACAGCAATGCACCGGAAACATGTTCGTCGAAAATATGTAAATCACAGATTAGTTTCTTCAAAGATACGTTTTACTTTTTGTGTGATAATATTTTCAATTCTTATTTCGTAATGCGTCTGAACATCGTATGTCTTTACTTCCGACAAAAAAGATCTCTCGTATATTAGTGAAATTCTGTTGCCTTTAATTCTGATACCATTGTATTAACCGAAATGAGGATTTCTTTAATTCCATTTTTAATACTAAAGGAAGGTTCTCTTTTCATGAAAATTATAGCGTGTGTACACTCAATTCTACTTACCTATTGCCACTTGACTCCAAAAGTTTCTATTTCAGTCAAGCTTCGAAGACGATATGCGGCTGTATTCATAATGTCAAACAAAGAAAAGCAATCAATTCCAACATTAAGAAAAGGGATCTTTCAAGAAAGTTTTCCACGAAATAGGACTCGAAATAAACGTTTCCAAAACATAAATTGCGATATGGAATTGGAAAGAAAGCAATGCTGGTACCTACACTAACTTCATCAGAAAATATCAGGATGTGGAATTTTATTCCGTGACCCATAGGCTCATAAGGGCACCATATATACTTCAGCTGCAGTAGAAATGATGTTTCTTGGGCAAGATATCGTGACGGAACCCTAGGCCAGTTTAGAATTCAGTTTTGCCTTCAAGACCTGTTGCCACTCACGGTTATAGATCCCAATCGGTTCTGCTATTTACCTGTAGCTGGAAGGAGAAGAAGCGAGTTCATTATTTTACCAAGGGTGTTAGCCTTTCTCTGGCTAATACAGTCTGTTTTTGAAGACTTTAATAAGTCAATGAAACGTATGTTAACATATTTCGTCAAGTCAAAGAATGTTTGTTTAATCAAAACTAAATTTTACCTGTTCCTTTTAGACTTTTCATGTTTATTTTAAACTATCTGTTACTCTGAATAATTCATGTTTTGAACTTTCCTTCTAATTCTTCTTGTTTAATATACAAAGGTACAGTTCATAAGTGAATGTAATGGATCCGACTGGAATTCAAACTCAGATCTCCGATTCCTCAATACAAGAATCTATGCATTATTCAACGGTACTTTCCTAACATATTATAAGATTATTATTTTATTATTTATTAATTATTATTAATAATATTAATATATTATTAATAATATTAAACACTTAAAATATTTCGGCACATGAATAAAATTCCTACAAAACTAAGATATTAACCTTAAAACTCGTGTGATGTACTCAAATAGCCTTGTCAGATCAAGACGTTTATATGGAGGTGATGCATAGCGTTCAGAAACAAGTCTGAAGTTCACAAGTTCAGTCTGAAGTCGGACGACCGGTTGGTCGGTTGAACTCTCTGCCTTCGGGCGGGGGAGGAACCCAAACGAGCCTACGCCGAAGGGCGAAGTCTCTTTTGGGGAGGTAAACCGAGCCTGAACCCGTTTATACATGTTCTAAGGGCATATTTTTGGCCGAGCCCACGAGCTCGGAGATCACAAGTTAAACCGTCCTTGTGCCACATGATGCCCTCGAGGGACGGTGTAATTAAATACCGTTAAGAAACAAGCATATTGTCAGTTATATAGAGGCACCACGGCGTGGTGTAAAGGTTAGCAAGCTTGTCTCGCTAGATCAGTTACGACTGAAAAGTTTGTTCGATCCTCCATACTTTCGGCCTTGTGCCACATCTAAGCTACGCTTAGAAAATAACTATTGTCAGTTATATACGAAATATTTTGAAATCATGCACGGTAATATTTAATTTTTTCATCAGAAATATTTAGTTAGTGTATAAACGTTAATGATGGACAGTGTAAATACTAAAATTAATGTTTATAGGTAACTTTTGCAAATCTTCTTTTCTCTTTTCAGGACGTAGGCATTCATGGCCATCCACATCTTCCTCTCTCTTGTGGCTTTTAATACGTTTTGTGTAGTTATTTCACCCAAACCTGTTCTATCACCCACTTGTCCATCAAGTATGTCATGCGTTCTTTTTCGCTGTTCCTTTTTCCTTTAATCTCTCCTGTAATTATCAATTTTTCCAAGCCCTCCTTAAGATGGTAAATTACATCCGACAGCAAGGTCTCTGATCAGGAGGTTTTGAAGATCGTGGAACTACCTCTTAGTTGCTGGTGTGCCCGGTCCAACCTAAGCCGGTGTGGTAGCACCTGTTAGGATTCCAGCTATGGGTCAATAGTTAACACCCAAACTGGGATCAAAACGTGTAAAAATATGTTTTAATACCAGCAATACATTTTTGAAGAAAGAATTATTACCAGCAATACTTTTTTTGGAAAAAATATTACTAGAAATACTTTTTGAAAAAAAATTATTACCAGTAATAAAAAAAACAAACTTGTCGGCATTAAATAGCCCATTGAGGTTGGTATGCCGTATAGCAAACCAAACCAAATCGAGGCTCTCCTTCCTCATTATGTGTCCGAGACATTTCAACTCTCTCTTCCTGATATTAAGTATAAGTTTTCTTTTTGTTTCCATTCACTCCAACACCTTGTCGTTACAAAGATGTACTCCATGGTAAACTCGGTATCTTTTTGTAGAATCACATTTAGAGTTCAATACTCTTTCCTTTGTTTCCATCGAAATTTTCTTATCTCTTAATACTTTGCTTAGCTTTTGGTATGTATCTTTGGCCATCTCTATACTTCTTCGGATCTCAGTGTCGTACTTTCCATTGCGATGTAATTTCTACAACAAAAGTCATGAAACAAGTTTGCAGTTTGAGCATCTAAGACCATAGTTTCCTGCAAATAAGTATTCATCCTAAACGTCTCTATGATTTATTTTTACCACTCGAAAACAATCATTCCCAAAACATGCTCCCTTTACGTTACTTTGCCTTTCTTTGGTTAATACAGTCTATGCTTTTGAAGATTTTTTTAATAAGTCAATGAAACGTATGTTAACAGATTTCGTCAAGTCAAAGAATGTTTGTTTAATCAAAACTAAATTTTCCCTGTTCCTTTTAGACTTTTCATGTTTATTTTAAACTATCTGTTACTCTGAATAATTCATGTTTTGAACTTTCCTTCTAATTCTTCTTGTTTAATATACAAAGGTAAAGTTCATCGATCGTTAAAAATCTAATATCTCGTATGAGATTTACGATTTTTTACAATATTTATCAAAAACGGTTTGCATCAGAAAATCTGTAATTGTACAGGAAAGTTACGAACAGAATCATTAACCAAAAGCCAGGAGATAAATATTGAAAATAGTACATATAATGGGTGGTTTTTTTTAATCAATTAACCTTAAACAAGGCGCTAATGCCACTAAGACGCAAGGGGGCTACTGGGAGTGAAAGAGAACGAAAATACTTTAGAAGGACCCGAGACCCCAATCCCAGACAAGAAACGAGTGATAAACCAATACTTCTGCACAAAACAACGGATTGAAGAGTGAACCGGACGATTAGCGAACCTATCTACTCTTATTCCACAAGTTTGCATTAATCCCTGACCTTTGAATAATAACTTCCTTTTTTTTTTCTTTTTTGATTTTCAGTTAGTTTTTATTGTAAATTCAGTTTCAGGGGGTTTTGCCTAACCTCTCCGTTCTGCGGAAAGTTTCAGGGACTTCCCCTCCTTCATTTTCAACAGACGGAATCTCAGGTAATGCATTGTTCCATCCGCTACTGGAAGGAGTTTCAGGGTCCCCTCACGACTCCCTACACATGCAGTGGAAAGAGTTTCAACACTTATGTGGATGCCATCATGCATGGCACCATACCCGTACAAAAATGTCTAAATTCTATGTCTTGGGCAACAGCTTTCCAAGAAAAAAAAAATGACTTTGAGCATGTCAAGCCTGTGCTTTTTTTGTGAAAACCACAATTACTCGAACATTGTGGACTGGGGCTACAGAATCACAAATAACTGTATGGAATAACATAAGACATCATTTTAGACCTTTCAACCGCAGCAAAAGCTAAAATGGATATCACCTAACTCAAAGAGAAAATAATGTCATAATCAAGATATTGATCTTTCACACTACTTTAATTAAAAGGTTAGGAAAGAAACGCCATCAATACTGTAAAGAGAGAACAGCTACTGAATTTGAAACCTAATTTCATGAAAAATTGTTTTAATAGAAAGATTTTTATGAATTTAATCCGACAGTACAACATGCTGCTCGTCTAATGAATGCTGACTGTTTCCTTATCAGGAAATCGGTAAAATTACCATGTCTTCCCCTACATTCGCTGGATGACTTACTTTTTTCTTTGTGCGTGTGTGGTTTGGTTTGGTTTCTTTTACGGTATATCAACATCAATGGGTTATTTAATGCTGACAACATTTTTAGGATAGATTCGTATAAATAGAATATGTATTCTTTGGTTTAGATTGGTTTGCTTTATTTTCTTTTATGGCATATCAACCTCAATGGGTTATTTAATGCCGACAACATTTTTTATTGCTGGTAATATTTTTCCTTCAAAATTGTATTGCTTGTAATAATTTTTTTCAAAAAAGTATTGCTGGTAATAGTTTAATATTTTCCCATAGCTGGGACCCTAACGGGTGCTACCACCCCAGATAAGAGTGGATTTGGGGACACCAGCAATTATGAGGTGGTTTCACGCTCCTGAAAACCTCCTGATCAGAGGCCTTGCTGCTGCATGTAGTTTATCGTCTTACCCAGGACGCGGATGTAGTTTAACGTCTTACCCAGGACGATTGTGCGCGTGTGGATTACTCTGGTAAATTATCTTGTAGCATATTCTTCTCTATCTTTAAATTTCATTATTTAGGCCTCTATACATGGAATTATTTGATTGAAATTTTTGGTATTTAAAAAAAATCTGTTCGTATTACAACATCAATAAAATCCTATGGAAAGAATATTTATTGATATTTTCATTCAAATAAAAATTGTCCCCTATCATTTTTCTTCTGAAGGCCAAAATCAATATTTGTTTCAATAAAAATAATTATAGAAAACCACTTTGATTTGACTCATTTTCTCTACTCTTTGCTTTGAAAATCTCTTGTGTAATGTTTCTATTCAGAACATGGTTGATCATGGCTCGCCAAAATTTTCTGTTCTTTATAGCTCTTTGTAAATATTGTCTTGCTTTTATCTTTCCTAGTGCCTTTTCTGCCAACAAAGCTCATTAAGCAGGTCATACACCACTTTCCTTTTGTCCATCTTGCCTTCTATATGTCCTGTGAATATCAAATATTCTAAACCCCCTTTTCACATTATATGCCCTAGAAATCTCAACTATTTCTGATTTTACTTATAAGTGTGCATTTTGCTTCCATTTTTTTTTAAAGCAGCATTGTCGTCACATGTTTAGCCCATTGTGTACTCAGCATCCTCTTATAAGACTACGTTACAGTTGTCAAAAGTCTCTTCATCTGTGAGAATTTTCAGTATTCACTGTCATATGGGAGGACTGATATTACGTAACACTTCAGTATTCATTTCTTTGTTTCTAATGAAATTTTCCTGTTTCTTAATACTTTGCTTACATTTTGGAAGGGATCTTCCAGTGTCGTATTTTCCGTCCTCTGTTAAAACATTTTCTAGTTATTTATATTTTAGTAACTTTTTAATTTTGGTATCTTCAATTTATATTTCGTAACTCGTGGTGTTCCTTTTGCTGACAACCATACACTGTCTTCTTACAATTGATATTTATTCCTTTTTCACTACCTTCTCTTGGAGAACTTCTAGTTTTCTGGCCTGACCAGTTGTGTTAGTAGAATACAACACTTTCATCTCTACGTAGGGGTACCCCCACCTAAATAAATGAGTCCACTCGTTTACCGTGAATAACGATCTGAGGACGGGATCCAGGTGTCTGAACAGCTGATTATCCTAGATATTGATAGGTCATCGGCTGCAACACTTCACTTTGGTATTAACTTGGACTAGACGGGTGGTATGAGAGGCCCTATCTGATCAATCAGCTAATCATATGAAGCTCTATTATTTATATACACCAACAACACTCGATTACATTTCTAATCCAAAGTCATAATCTCACACCTCATCCATTAATCTCACACATAAACAAACATATACTGAAAACATAAGTATTAAAAGGCGAGGGAAAGGGTCAATTAGTTAATGTTTCAAGATCACTATTACACTCTGATGTTTCACGTAATTAGGGTGCAGAAACTGAAGACTTAATAGCTGTTAAGTTTTTACTGTGAGTATATCATTCCTGTATCCTTGGGAAGTTTGCGCAAATGTATACCTCGGGCATCTCTCTTTAAAAGTCTCCTCGGTGTATAGGGACGTGGAATGATGAAACCGTAAATCAAAGTTCCATGGCATCAAAGATTAAATGTCCCCATTCAGAATCAAACACAGTGAAACATAGCGTAATGAAACCGATGGCTTTATTGTACTTGAATTAATAGAAGAACCCCCCCATTACTAAATAGTTAACATTTCTAATGGAAAAACTATAACCTGCAATGTAACTCGTACGTCTGTTAAAAAATAGTAAATTGTACAATATTGGTACAAGTAACATTTCAATCCACTTAAACATATTTTCGAAAACATCATCATAGTACCGGCTGACAAAAGCAATGTGACTGTAATGATGGAAAAATCAGATTATACAAGAAAGCTGGAAGACCTCATTAGCTACAGCAAAGTAAAAAAAGGATCCTACAATGAAAACGCAACGCAAACTGTCACAGATACTAATCAAGAACAAGGATAATCACTGAACCTGAAATAGATCTCAGATTAAGAGAATTTAAATAAGCATAAGAAAAATAGTACCAAAATAAATTTGGAAAATTCAGAGACAGATACATTGCTATAGAGCAATTTATAGAGATGGATCCAAAGTTTCAAATAAAAGCGGAGCTGCTGCCATGGATGTTTCCATTTTTACAGCGGAACTGAATCATTGAGTATGATCTTTGATCTTAAAAAGAACTCTGTAGAGCAGTAATTTGTTATATTTACAGATTCCCAATGCTCTCTGTTTGCCCTAAAAACAGGAAAGAATAATGACCCTTATATTGCAAACATGGTGGAGATTTATAACAATCTGGTGAATTTGCTGAATTCGTTGTTTTAGCATGTATAACATGACATTAACATTTAAAAAAATCCTGTAACATGGAGATAACTAATACAAAAAATCCGTATGCAGGTTCTAAACATGGAATTAATGGCTATATAAAAAGCAAATAAGCCATGTGGGACACATTCCCAGAAAATAAACATTCCTATTTCCGTATTAATAGGAATATATACTTGAAAAACAAGGTGAATAAAATAAGTAATGTTTTGTTATGAAAAACCAGTACAATAAGAATAACGGTCACAGATCGTCGCAAGTATGAAACTGGGTCGGGTATCTGTTTCCCGAGACGCGACTGTTTTCTTTTGGCAAAGCCCCGTCTGGTGATCCTCTCTGCTCAGAGGCAGAGAGTTCGACCAGCACAACTGAAAAAGATTCCAGCTGGTATATATACTAACCTCCCCACACGATCAGATGTGGCACAAGGCCGGGTTTAATGTGGGGCATCTTTAGCCCGTAGGCTCAACCAAAAATTCCTGTAGAACCTGTTCCATTACATCACATTACGAACACCAACCAAGGAAAGCACAAAACTGCTAATAAGTCGATGAGAGGACACTTTGCTAACTGCAGTGCCTATTTGACATTACAGCACTGCCTCATGTTCCCGCTGTTAAGAGCTGAAGATGCATCGCGATGCACAACAACGTGGTAAAATCCGTTGTTTTAGAACTGAGTTAATGAATCAAAAAAAAAGCCTGTAACATGGAAATAACAGATGTATAAATTCTGTTTACAGATTTTAAAACAAAAATTTAACGACTCTGTTAAGACGAAATGGCAAACAATATGGGACAAGCTGTACGATCACCAACCAAGCACCAGACAGGGAAACACAAATCTACTAAAAGGGCGGTGAGAAGATCTTTGGTGATGTACACCTAAGATCTGAAGATGTATAACGATACACCCATCGCAATCATAGATAGACGGTTAACCACATGCTGATTGAATGTAAAAGCTATCAGCTTAAATATACACAATACTGTAATTTTGCAAATATATATAAAAGGTAGGATGTGTGTAACGAATGCAAGGCTGCAATTTTCGACGGATTTGCACCAAAATCTACATGTACATGCTCCAAGTTAGCGGGAAGGCCAAGACTGACTTTGCATTTCCCAACTCCCATCGATGATGGAAATAATCGATGTTTTCATGCTTCTTCGGCAGTTTTTATGTAGTTTGCGGTCATTTTCTACTGGCCAGAGTGAGAGCCTATAGCTGGCTGCCACAAATAGGCTGGAAGATTCTATTGGCCAGCGTGAGAGCCAACAGCTGACTGACACGAATGTTAACTAGCATGCAAAAAAATCGATAGCTGCATTCCTCACAAGTGGGAAAAATTAAAATCTGCATGACACTTTACTCCAATTGGCTCATTCGCTTGCTTAAACTCAACGTTGATTTAGATTCCGCAGAACTGGGTTGGGTATGAAAAAGTATTTGTTGTTAACATTCTTTTTTCATTCGGTTTTTTCCAGTTACGAGTCCATTTTTTAAAGATGATCGTTTTGTGTTCATTTTGTTTTTAGTACTTTTTTTATAACAGATTTAATGTTTTGTATAGAGCTTAGAAAAAAATTGCAGTGTGAGATAGGCAAGAAGTAAGGCATGTAGCAACATTAGCACGGCAAAGGGCACTCCTTTAAAGGCAAGGAAGGGCAAAAATATTTTAAGTCAAGTGATAGCGATTTCTGTATGAGTCGTAAGATTTTTTGAATCAAGCAGGGGCAACGCCGGGCCATGCTGCTAGTATATATATATATATATATATATATATATATATATATTGTTTAAAGATGTTGCCTCAGGCCAGAAAATAGGGTTTCAAAAGAAATAGGAATTCTTAAAATCTTTCAAAATTGTTTACGTATGGGTTTATAAGAACTAGTTTAAACACTTCAAACTGACAGATTAAACAGTATAAAACAGTGCCGCTCCAAGTATGGGGGGGTAGGAAAAAGTATATACGTAAAAAATTTATTCACCTACTTTGGGTAAAATGACACATCAATCTTGATACACAGTTAAACAAACTCTAACCAAACTAAACCCTGTAGGTTTCTTTGTCTATCAATACTGTCATTTGCATCTTCAAGTGTGTTATGATTGTGGTCTCTAATAATAATAAATCTTAAAACTTCTAATTCCCTCAGGATTGCTTATTTGTAAAGGTGGCATATGCCCGGTGAGAAGATACATCCTTGTCGTAAACCCCTTTTCTCGATGGTTATTTACTGAATTTATTTTCTATCTGAATGCAGGCGGTTTAAACCGAATTATTCTAATATCTTTCCCAAATAAGTTCAGCTTCATTAACATTTCCAGGAGTATATTGTGACGTACAGTATCAGACACATTTGCATAATCTATAAAACAAAGTATACAACCTTTTGCTTTTGTCTTTCTGATGTCATTCTGCGCATAAATATCGCATTACTTGTTCCAGTGTCTTTAATTATTTCTAGTTCGATTTCCGGTCTGACTGCGCTGTGGGCTCTATTCATCACAATTCAGGATCGTAAACTAAGAAATATATAGGACTGACAATGATCTATGCAATAGAGATTCAAGATAATTCATGAAAGTCTTATTTCTGTTAACGTTAGCTCAGTTGGAAATTAAGTAAGCTTTATTTAGACTATCACATGATCAGCGCAAAACGATGTCCTGTTTTTTTTCTTTCTTTTTAATCATATCACCTCAAGCAATGCAGTAATGTTCCAAAGTGCAGAAGAACAAGAAAAAATGGAAGAATAATTAAGGAGCGAGAAAAATAGGTGAGTAATCCTGATGACAGTAGATAACGACTGACATTGTATTTAATTTTTAAAGATCAAAGTCGATTGGAAAAGAAAGAAGCCGGAAGAGTCCCACAAGCGGGAAGTGCGAGAAAAGAAAATATTAGAATAGAAATTTCGGTTACATCTCGCCAATTCAACTGTGAAAAGATGAGAACTTGTCACTAATCTAATACTGCGCTTAATTTATTAAAGTCTAGTTACCCTAGCGAAGTGCTCATCCGAACAAATATCATGAAAATATTTATTAAAAAAGGCACAGGAAAGCACCATTACGAGGAGTGTGACTGAAGCCGAGACGCTAGGTCAGGATCAATAATATTGCTGATTTTGGAATTTTTTTATCAAGAATCTCTAAATATATAGCAGAGGCGCCAAAAACCTGATGTGGCAGCAATATTCAAAGCAGTGTCGTATGGTAGAGGTATAAATATGTAAAATGGATTCAGAGGAGAAAAATTGCCTAACGTGACACAGCCAACCAATATTCTTGACAGCAGACCTAGAAATTGATTTAATATAACCTTTCATGTCAGCCGTTAATGTAAGCTCGAAAAGGAGCAACGAGTGACTCTCATGGAGCTTAATATCAGCCCTGTTGGTGGGAGGCACGTATGAGTCTTTCAGGTGATTGATAGAGGCAAACCTAGTTTTGGAGCCGTTAAAATTAATAAACAAATCCGTGTTCCAGTTAACAGCAGACTGTAGGTCACTTCTGAGATCAGCTGCCAAATGTATCTTATTGAAATGATCAGACTTACTATAGAGACAGGAGTAAATGTGTTATGGTGAAACACACCTATTCTATAGTTAATAGACTCTCCCACCTATAATAAGTAGGAGTAGTAAGAGTAACGGGTCAGGCAGTCAGTGAGTGAGTCAGTCGATGTCGGACGACAGTTAGTCGAATACGAAAGTATCAGCGAACACAACTAGATTACTCTGTGTTATACTTATTGTATCAAGTTCCTAACGTTTTGTACGTCGAACCTATTTTAGAACCGATTTAATACAAATATAAGCTTCCACTGCGAAATCACTCCACAACAAAATGTTTGTCATCAGAATGGATATGAAATTAAAATAGGTGAATCTCTCGAAACGTTGTCATATTGGGACATACAGACAGACAATGAATGGCTGACGTATCTTGTTGAACATCTCTACATGACAGGCGTTTCATTAGAATCTTACAAATTAAATTAATCGCTTGTTCCTTAGTTTGAATCCGTGTTTGTTTTAAAAAAAAAACAACAAAAAAAAAACGCAAGATTTCTGCAACCAGAACGTTTAACACGGAATAATGTTAAAATATTCGGTCGTTGTTTATCAAATTATTCATGTCCTTGTCGGATTTTGTGTATACATATGTGACTCTTGTCAGTAACTGTAATTTATGAACTATAAATGATTCCAATGACAAGGTGGGGCTGCAATTCATCATACGATTAGTTCAAGATAATCTGTTACCCTATCGATCTGTCATCAAACATAAACAAAATCCTTAGTGATAGCTCAGTGGTTGGAATTCGGGACAGAAATCGAAGGATAGTGTTCTAGAAAAATATTTTATGCCATTGTAGGTTATCTTTCTAATATGTGTCCGCGGCTAACACGACTCTCTACAACATTCTGTCTTTTGTAATTCTTAGTAAGCTTTGCCTTTTTGCTATTCCTCCTGATCTCTGTTCTCCTAATACGCTGATCAGGTAGCTTATTCGCTTATTGATTCTGTCCCTTTTGTCGTTAATATGTCTCATGAGTGCCAGTTTCCCCAATGAACTGTTGTGATGAGGATTCTGGCGCGACAGTCATTGGAATAGTATTATCTTATTTTTTTTCTAGACAATTAGCCAGGACTACTTTTTATGAATGGATCAGTTCATTCATGATAACAAGGAGGGTAACTGGCTCTTACCACAACACACTCCTTCCTTCTAAAAATTTCAACCTTTTTTTTCATTATTCTAATTGTCCTTTTTGCTTCCATTTCTTTTTTTAAAGCCATATCGTCATTCAGTCTATGGTATCCTTTACGTATTTCTGTAAAAAACATTTATGTTGCCTCTTCTTCATATGTGAGGTGATATTCCAGCGTTTCCCGCCATGTTGAACAGCTGATATGACGTAGCATTTCAATACTGTTTTCTTTGTTTGGTCTGTTTTGTTTTACGGAATATCAACTTCAGTGGGTTATTTAATGCAGACAAGATTTTTATTGCTGGTAATTCTTTTTCTTTTTCAAAATTACACTGCTGGTAATATTTTTCCAAAAAAGTATTGCTGGTATTAAAACCTTTTTTTATACTTGCATAGTGTTTTGACCCCATTTCGTGCGTGGGGGGGGGTAATTATTTATCCATAGCTGGGACCCTGACAGGTGCTACCTCTCTTGATCTGGATGGACCTGGGCAACACCAGCAATTAAGAGGTGGTTCGATGCTCCTCAAAACCTCTCGATCAAAGTCCTTGCTGTCGGTTGTAGTTGATCGTCTTAACCAGGACGCGGACGTAGTTGATCGTCTTAACCAGGACGCGGATGTAGTGCATCGCCATATACAGGACAGTGCTTTGTTTCTAAGGAAAATGATCCTGTTTCGTAATATTTTGCTTAGATTTTGGAAAACATTTTTCGCTATTCCAATTTTCATACTGGTTTGATTTTTGTTTCCAATTCCCATTTTGCGTTGTTCCTCATGGAATTTGTTTTATCCTTTTCTCATATTCTTTTTATACCCTCTAAATGCCTGTAGCGTAATGAAGTGTAGCTCGAATTGAGGAATCGGGGAGCTCGAATTCCAGTCGAGATATTTACATTCACATACAAGCTAATTTCTTTTGAGAAAGTTATAAATCCGTCTTTTCTCCCAACAGCTATGAGTATATAGTAAGATAGACTGGGTTCTATAGCCTTGCGTGGCAACCGGTCTAGAAGAAGGAAAACTTTGAATTCAAAACAGTATATAGCCCTAGCCAAACACGTGGTATGTATTGTTGGTCACTTTATTCAATATAAAAATATATTGCTGGTAATTTTACTATAAAAATATACATTTATCTTTTCATGGTGTTTTGTTTGGGGTTTCACTGTTTGTCCATAGTTGGGCAGTCCTGGGTATGACGATAAACCGCATACGGGAGATTGGATATTTTGAGGACCTCTTAATTGCTGTTCTGGTCAATTCCACCTTGACCCAGTGTGCTGGCACCTGTTAGCGTCCCAAGTATGGACAAATAGTGCAAACAAAATCAAAATACGATGAAAGTATAAAAATAAATTTTTATATCGTAAAATGACCGGCAATACAATGCGTCTTATAGCAAAATGACCAAAAACAAGTTCTCTCTCTAGTTGAAGGCATACCATATTTTTTTTTTTTTTGTTAGGACATTTTTTTTGTGTTTATACGTTCTTTTTATAGATATAAATATTTAAGTAAATGCTCTGTTTATAATAAACAGTATTAACAACATTTACCGGTCCGAATATCCGAGAAATTTTCATAGAAAATATGCGTTCTCGAACCTGTATCCTATTCGGAACCATCATATAGCCTGACGTATCTTAACTGATTGGGCCACAGAGGAGAGTTCAATTAGCATGGTCGAATTTACTATTTTTAAACACAATTCTCCATGATTTTCTCTCGTACATTCATATCCGCTCAATGCGTACCCAAATGTAAACAAACGACGTCACACATTATGAAATGTACAAAGACCGACAATTATTTTTAAAGACATTTTTTATGTTTATACATAAATTACAATTATGTTTAAAATACATTTTGTCGAAGCCATAAAATTGTGTTCAAATTATTTAGATTTCGGCATTAAATAACCCATAGTGGTTTATATGCCGCTAAACAAAATCAGCCAAACAACCAACCAACGTGAAGGAATTCTTTTTGACATTAATCTAATCATACCTTACAATTTATTAAATAAATTAAACTATTCATAAATATAACTATATCAAAATTACGATCAACGCCTCTAGCAATTAAGTCCGCACAAACTTGTATATGCACAAAAGCCGAGTATCATCTACCATATATTAAATTGTGAAAGCAGAATAACATTTTTATTATGAAAAAAAATGAAATGTCGGCATTGAATGACACATAATTTGTTGATATGCCGTTAAACATACAAATCAATCGAACCATAAATGGGACCCTAACATGTGTTATCACGTCGGGTCAGGGTGGACCTGAGAATAATAGCAATTAAGAGGTCTCTGTTAAAACACTTCCGACCTATTTAAATCATTCTATGACATCTCCTTTTCGTAAATCACATCTTACTAATAACATATTCTCTTATTGACGATTATTCCTTTCTTCGCGCTTCTTTTTACTACCTCGTCTCACACTTCTCGACTTGAATGAAAATCTTGTCAAGGAGACAAATTAATAGGCTTAATAAAGGTACAGTGTAACCCGGATATAAGAGACCCGGATGTAAGAGAAACCCGAATATAAGAGAGATTTTCTCTGATCCCAAATTAGAGCCATACATACCTAAACAAAATAGACCAAACCCGGATATAAGATAAACCCGGATATAAGAGACTTCGTCTCCAGTCCTGACAACTCTCTTATATCCGGGTTACACTGTAATTTGTTTATTTCTTTCAGGTTGATTTTATATATATATATATATATATATATATATATATATATTATATGCTGAAGAAGTATATCTGTGTTGGTGAATATCACATATTAGGTTTAATGCAAGAGCAGACAAGATGAAAGAACACAGATAATTTTTTTTAAAGAAATTAGTCGTTTCTTGAATCATGGTCTGCTAGACATGAATGTCTATTCTTTGCTTTTGTGGAACTCCAGCAAAGGAATCTCGTTAAACATAACTCCTTTCAGGACGAGGAAAAGTTATTTCAACTAAAGTGTGACTGTGTTTATGACGCGCTTCCTCTCGGAGAAATGACAGCTTCCGGCAAAAAGAATTGCAATTCTTCGCAAGGAAACTGACAAACCGAGTTTGACGGTTATACGACCACTATCGTCTCTAGTGGCGCCAGTGTCTTCCCCAAATGTCAAGCATACCAGCAGGAAAAGCAAAAGTAACTACTTTTAAAGACGCTTTGTGTAATCTTCAGATATTCGTGTCCTCTGTATGTACAGAGACATCGAAGCCAGAAAGAGTACATTTCATATAAAACTTTAGTTTCTTGAACAATGCTTTTAATATTGTTTCTTTTTTTGTTGACGTTCTGCTATATCCTTAAAGAGGTGTCAAAAGGTTTCAAATTCAAACATGACAGACGACATAATGAATGCCTTCAAAATCTCGCATTATAGCGGACTTAGCAGACATCAACAAAAGCTATAGTTAGTTTAAAATTTGATATCGTAATTTAAAAACAAACACACAAACAACTTTATACTCCCAAGTCCGTACTCTGGCGATCAAAACTTTGTACAGATTTCTTTTCATTCTCTATATATTCTCCAGCACAACTACATTCGCTCTGTATTCCATTGGTGATTTAAAAAAAAGTTACACTAAAGCAGCTTTTCGGCAAAGATCACTCCAATCTTAACCTGTTCAAGTCTCGGGTTAACCGTTATCTTCCCCTCCTATCCGTATAATGTGACTCTTAACTTAACCTCGAGTGGACCCCTGAGGCTACTAGAGGGTGAACCTTACTGTAAAAAAACAAAAAAAAAACAGCAGTCTTGTAGCGGGTGAATCTTATTGTAAAAAAAAAATGCACACCAATGAAGGAGAAACACCACTCTGAAATCCAAAACGTGCATGGAGCCCAAGTACTATGCAACTAAAAAAAAAAGGATTCTGATTTTGACTGAAATCGTTTTGTCACTGAATCAACCAATCAGAATTTTCGTGACTTTCCGGCTAGGTTTCTGGTTAATTTCTACACGGTTTGGGATGTTAGAAACTTCAGTTTCGGCTATTAGTTAACCTATAGTTAGGATTGTAGACATGATTTTGTCACAGTCTTTAGGAGCGAAAGTGAACGCAACAGACTAAGTAGGAATATGAACTGATCTTGCAGATATCAGTTTCGTTGCCGATAACCGGTTAACTATTAAGACATCCTAATTTTATCCATAGGAAAACACTTGTTTCTAAACGTTAGGAAGCCTCTTATGCAAGTTAGTGAAGGAAACCGAGAAGAAACAACAATTGTAAGAAGAGAGAATAATAGTCCATCATGCAAATTAGTAGTTGGAGATACACGATCAAACAAGTACATTTTAAGTATCTTGGATGTGTTTTACCAGAAGACGTCACTAAAATCGAATGGTGCATTGAGAGAGCGAAATTTACCTTTTAAAAGTTAAGCAAATATTAAGAAAATGGAAAATTTCGTTAAGAACAATTAAGAGTACTGAACTGTTACGTAAAATCAGTCCTCCTATTTTAGAATGAAAACTGGACAATCTCGTAACAGATGAAGATGAGACTTTAGGCAACTGAAAAGTCGTTCTACAGAAGGATGCTAAGAATACTTTGTACTGAGCAACACTCAACTTTTAGAGAAAATGGAAACAAAGGACACTTTCACTTGACATCAGGAGACAGTTGAAGTTTCTATAGTCTTGGAAAATGTAATACTTCCAGGAAAGATTGTAGTCCAGATGAAAACCACGCATAACCCACCTAACAATCTTCTGCAAATAGATTTCAAAACAGGGGTTTAGGAGAGATAACAAAATGAAAAAATATTAAGAGCTACAAAGGATCAGAAATTGTGGAAAGCCATGGTCGCCAACGTACTGAAAAGGTACGCCACATAGATGTAATTCAGACATTTAATTAAATGGGAAAAGTGGTTCGTGTTAAGATTAGCGCTTCAAAAAATTTCTGCGTAATAAATAAATAAATAAATTTCCTTTCTTATATTTAACTGGTCTATTTTTTTTAACTGGTTTCATATTTGAGACCTTCGTTTCAGATTTTAATATCCATGCATTTACACTTACACGAAACAAGCTGTAAAGCTATAAACTTTACATTCCATGGTAATGGCACTATACACTCCCAAAGTCTCACGTTGTCTGAAAACTGCAACCAATGCTAAAAAAATCATGGAGATTAAATTAAATTTGATCTTAATTACTGAAAAAGATTGTACATAAATTATTGCATTTCGGATATAAATTTACTTTTATTTCTTATTAGAGCATAAGATTAATTTCTAAAGATTTAGAATGTGTAGTTTTTTATTTCTTTTTTTTTCTTACAGGGATAAAAAAAACTCTTAATTCTTACGCAGTTGTTAGCAGTTAGACAATACCTAAATTAACGTTTTATAACAGAACTGTGAAATGTCAAATTTATACTAAGATAAGCGGTATGAATCCTAATACGGAAATTTGAACAGCATGCACAATATTGTACGGACTCTTGGCGCGATTGTTTCTGAGCGATATTCGTTGGGAGAAAATTTGCAAAGAACTACTTCGAAGGTTACGGTGAAAAATAGATGTCGGAAAACTTTTTTCTGATGGCCCATTTCATCGAAATTTCGGATAACATTTCGTATATGGTGAGGGGTGTGTAACGTTTTAGTTACATAAATTAAATATCAATTAGTTTTGTAAGCCAGTAAAAAGCAATGATTTCGAGCTTTGACAGCTTATATTTAAGGCAGGCACGGTCTACCCGTATATCTCCCCTACACCTAAGAGTTTTCTGACAATCTGAACAACTGAGTTTGATATCCCTTTCATCCAAAAACATGTACAATCCTCTATACAATTCTTCATAGCACGTCAGTAAATACGTTAACGCTAGGTCACTAACCATTTTATTTGTAACCAAATCGAACCCAAATTTTATTCGTAACCAAATCAATGATTGCGAACTCGTTTTGATTTCGTAACCAAATCAGTGACTAGCGAACTCATTTGAGGCAAAAAATGACAAATTAGGTGCTTATTTATTTCGTCCTAATCAAAAATGTTTAATGTAGAAAGACGCTGAACAATAGCCGGTGAATTGGTGTCAATACATGCGGAGACTGTTAAGTAAACTGGACCCTCAAGCAGAAAAGGTTCAAATATCTTCTTCGTAGCTTGTGAAGGTCCTTTTATTGGACGTATGAGAACCTCATATCTCGCCATGTTTGTCCTTCATAAATTTCCCATCACCTTGCACGATGGCCTGATGCATATTTGTAGTTGTGGGGCGTGAGACGCTTGGACGATCATGTCTATTTTCGATTCATGATTGAATTAGCAGAAGAATTCCCACATTCAGCTGCCATTATTTTCTGCGGTAGACTGGTTGCCAACCAAGCTTATAAGATCAAGTCTGTGCTGCTATTTAACCCATAGATTGGAGAAGGGATGGATTCGTACATTTACGAAGAGTATTTGAGCGCAAGTGAATGAAACTCTACGTTCCAGAACTCTACTATATTTCGAGCTCGACTCACTGATTTCTGATTTCGTCATCGGTTACACAACCTACATATCCAAACTCACTGCACCTGATATTTATAAGTGACCATCTATCTATGTACTAACCTGGCTCAACGTTGCATCATCTATCTACGGACTGACCAGACACTCTCACCTGTCTATCTGCGCACTGACCAGACTCGCTCACCTGTCCGTGTCCGCACTGACCAGACTCGCTCACCTGTCCGTGTCCGCACTGACCAGACTCGCTCACCTGTCCGTGTCCGCACTGACCAGACTCGCTCAACTGTCCATCTGCGTACTGACCAGACTTCTATGTCTACGTACGGACCAGACTCAACGTTGGATCATCTATCTACGTACTGACCAGGCTCAACATTGTTTATCTTCCGTGATCCGACGATAAATGTTTTTTTTAATTAATGATTTTACATTAATCTGTGGCAAAAGTCTGAAGGGAACGTGGCGTAAAGGCTAGTCGACATTGACTATCCTACAAATCCAATTCACGACCCATTCTATCTCGTCCTGGGTAAGAGGATAAACTACATCTAACAATAAGACATATTTTTGCCACCTAATATATTAATCTGCCAGGCTATTTCACGCCATTAGATAACCGTGTTATTTTAAGGTATATAAATATCGAGATTGAGCATCAAGAACTTTTGCTCGTCAACGCAGAAGCTCTTACACCGAAAAATGCCTTTCAGTAAATAAGTTAAGTATTAAGTAAAAGGAAAATATCTTGAGAAACGAAGGTGACTATAGATCTTCTATGTAATATCTAACTTCCGATATGACGGTGGATGCTGGAAAATCTTCTTAGAGAATAGAAATTAAGAATTAAGAATAGGCCTGGGAATACGCTGGATAATGATGAGTTTTAAGAAAAATAGACAAGAAAAAAATGCTTACAATAAGAAAGAGATAGTATAAATGGTGGGGGGGGGCGATAATTAGGAAAGAATGTTTGGCGAATGTAACACTCATTGGTCATACTGAAGGATAGAAAAACAAGGAATATACCGAATAATCGATTTGATTTGGTTTGAATATCCCGTAGGAAGAAGATCACGATTGATAAGTTGATCAAATGCAAGTTACTTCAATCAAGATGTCATGGAGAGCCATGACCACCCATGTCATTAAAGGGTATGTTATATGAATGAAACGTTAAGAGCTTTATCGTGACAAGGATTTTTTTCAGACATCTTAAGCGGTTCGCCGTTACCCGAAAATATGCCATTATTTTTTCCTTGTTAATTAATACTTGCAAGTATTACAAAGTAATAGAGGTCACTTTTCCTTCTCTGTTTTCCTTTCACTTCCCTTTCTGCCATCACGTGACAGAATCCCGGCTTTAAAAAAAAAATGGCTGTAAAGTGATCACAGGCAGGAAATTGTGTCGGAAATTGTTTTCCCAAGCGCATTATCTCCAACGAAATTAATGGCCAACAGTTTAGATCGAAATCGTTCTGCTTGCTTCGCTTCCTCAATATTATCCGCTTCTTCATGTCTGCTTTACGAAAACCCCGCTCCAGTCGCTGATGGAAAAAAAAGAAAGAAGCCATACAATGGTTGAGAGTATGAAAAGCAACCGTAAAGAAATAATAAACAAACATAGCAAAGCGTTACTAGTGTATAGAGTTCCATGAACATAGCTATCACCCCAACACTTTCGCTGTTTTGACTAACTCTCGTAACTACTTTTCCACACACTGCTATACTGTTTAAGATATGGCTTTTGTGTTTTTATAAGGTTCTTAGTATTTGGACAAGTACTAGCCTTACTTAATTTTTGCGTAAGGAATAATAAACAAGCTATTTTGTTTTGATCATTTCCCAGCTGCCGTATGCGATAGGCAACAATAAACTACAGAAGATTTCAAAATTGATCGCTGCATTTAATTATTGTATTAATATTTAAGCTTACCTTTTAAAAGTTAAACGATAATTCTTCAGCTGCCACTTAATTTAAAGACAATTTGATGTACGTAGGTCCTTACTTTCCCTTACAAACAATTACTTTTATTTCATGTTTGACTTTTGCTAGATTTCGCAATTAGTTTCAATTATTCCCAAATTTATTTCTAAATTATAAAAAATGTTATCGTACAAAACAATTCGTCATAAAACATTTCACGTAAAACGCCGAAAAAACAATCGCATTAATGAAAACTTGGGGATCCAAAATTTCAGGATTGCGGGTGCGGATCCGTCCTGGAATATTTTAAATTTGCTAAAGGAGTCGGTCTGATTTCAAATTGTACGATATTCTGGGTACCGCCTCTTGGAGTAAGGGTGAAAAAGTGTGATACACTGACATTGGGATTTATTTATATAGATTTATTTATTCTTGGTCGCTATAGTCACTATGACGTCAGAAGTGGTGTTGTTTTAAGATTGATTAAAAAGTTGTGTACATTTATTTAAAAACGAGTTGCTTATAAAAATAAATATTTCATTATGAGGTCAGAGGCATAAACTTTGATTGATATACTATTGGATCCCAGTAATGTACAAGAGGTGCTGAAAAATATCTGTTCGATCCACTTTCCAATAACTAAAAAAATATTAAACATTTTATTTATATTTTTGAAGGGCTGATTGTTCGGTCCGAGGTCTGCTTAGTACTTAGACGTGTGCATTTTGTCTTATAAAAGTGGATTACCAATATACCCACAAACTTCGTATAATACTTGATACCAACAGGACCCGATGAATTTACTCGGACCGACTAATAGAATTTGAGTAAACAATAATTTATATATATATAATAATAATCATAATCGATTCGACGTATGAGCATCAAGCAGATCAGTTTCCAGGAAACCGACAGCCCGACACCGGCACATGAGATTTGATTATAGTGGTGAAGGCCTCGTGCAGGACCATCCACACTTTTTGAAGGGACGAATACAGAGACCTGGTGCACCGAATGCCACAAGGTTCCCAAACGACCCTCCGCAGGTTTTGAATTCAGAGTTGTCCTTCTCCTAGACCAGTTGCCATCCCAGTCTGTCCTGCTATTTTACCCATAGCTGGAGGGAGAGTAAGAGGATTCATACCTTTCCAAAGGGTATTAGCACGTAACGTAACATGTAATGGATTCGACTGGAATTCGAACTCGGCTCTGCGATTCCTCAATCCAAGCCGCTATCCATTACTCCACCGTACCTCTCTCTCTATATATATATTTATGAATAAAAAATATATATATAATTATGAATGAAAATAGCGCATTGAAGAAGGAGCAATTAATCTCTAAATATATAATGAAATGAGATTCTTAGGCAGCATATAGTAAAATTGCATATATTTAGAAAAGGTATATTTACAACATAGAGCCATGACAGTTTCCTCCGACATTAAAACAGAAAACAATGTACCTATATATGTACAAATCTATATATTAGTGACACATATAGTTTCCTCTTTTGAAAGATGTGTTAGGACACATACCTAATGCAATCAAGGATCTCCAGAATTTCTGAAAATACTCCACTCCTTCAAGTCAGTACCTCTCGTCAGACAATGTTCTTAGTAACAATACGCCCTCTTCTTCCTTGTCTGTCTCCATCACCTTAACCTTTTCATCTGAGAGTTTGCGAGGTCTAGAGAATACCACAAACAATTGCCCATGACTGAACCCTGGTTGAGTTAAGAACAATTCCACCTTCTCAAATGTCTGTCCCTGTGATATCTTAATAGTTAACAAACAGGAAATTGCGTTCTCTCCAAGGTGAGCGATAAGTTAGTCACTTGGAGCAAGCTTTATCCTGGAGATGGAGTACAAGTTTGCCAATTAGTGAGTCACTAATCAAGGAATCCTCAGTTGAGTGTTGATGTATTGGCCACCACTTACAAGCTTGTACCATTGCAGAGTTCATTCTGAATAGTAATTTTACGAAGAAGCATTACTTTTGAGCAGAGTTTTAAACTCAGTTTATGAGGAGCCATTCCTGATGGTGACAGTTTAGAAATTCAAGTGGTTTGCGCACAGTCTCAGCAGGATGCTCTGTCAAAACTATATCTGTACTATAATGGGTGCAGGGAGTCACCTGGAAGTTGTCTCAAACCTTCTTCACTGATCAGGAATCAGTCTGAGTTCTTTGGCACAAGAATTACTCTACTTCTTTCTTCTTCAGATGTATTTTTGAAGATATCATCCACCAGACGGCCGTCAACACATGAAATTTGAGGCACTTCTATGTCATCAACAGCAAGATTAGAATCTTGTGAAGCTGCTGATGTTCCATTGGCGATATTCATGAGACATACTGCAAATTCCTTTTTGATCTGCTGTTTTTCCTGATGTTTTGGCTTAATCTGTGTTGGTTGAAAATCAGCCATAGGGGAGAATTTTTAATACAGATTTCAATGATTTCCTCACGATATCCTCTTGGTAATATAGGTCGGACTTACCTAAAATCTCCCCACAAGAGCACAACTTTATCACAAAAACAGTAGCAATGCCAGTGATATCTCACAAGGCTTTATTAATAGCATGAAGAGCAAATGAAGGGATCAGAGAAGCTTCATTCAAGAGGATCAAATCCAGGTTTCGTAAATAATTTGCATGATCTGAAGTGGCTTACCAGATCATGAAAATTATAATCGTTGGCCTCCGTAAGACAGGGAATTTGAACAAACTATGGATAGTCTTTTCACCTGAGAGTAATGTAGTGGTAAAGCCTGTCCAAACACTTTCGTAGATAAGAAATCATGGTATTAAACATAAGTTATACCACAACCTCCTGGTGCATCTACATAGAAACAGGAGTGGCTTGCCCTCTTCAAATAGAGCATTACCAATCAGTCTTTCATCAGTAAGTGATACAAGATGATCACGGTCTTTATGATGGTCAAGCTTCGGCACTCCAATAGGTTCAGGCAACACAATTGCTAAACAGTGCCATTCTCTATCAGAATTTCATCAATGGAGTGCAGTGCTATGTTTTTCGTATGGTCTGCATTACAACCTTGTTGTAAAAAATCTTTAATTCTTGATTCCTTTTGGGTGGGCCACAGGTGAAAGCATTTGCAGGGCTCTTATACGTACACAGGGCATCAACCATAACACGCAATTGTAAGGGCATCCGAGGGGCAACAACATCTAGCAATGCATGTTACAGTCTGTCATCGTTTCAGAGAAGACCATATCTCAAGCATGCTGTCTTAAATGTTACCAAGACTTTTCCTTCGGCATTGCGCAAATCATGGAAGCTCCCTGCACCTGAAACATGCAGCAGCAACATTGGCAAGTGAAATTTCTGTCTCCCCGGCTCACTGTATAAATTTTACTGATGATATTTATACTGTTTCCGGGATGCGTGTATTTCGTTGAAATGTAGACAACCCTTAGACAGTTAGCATAAACTCCCATCGACAATCAAGACTCTGAGACATGGTATGTTTTAGACGCAGCTTTATTGATAGTCGACAAAGGTAAAACTGAAAGGAATAAAAAACAGGTTTCTTCAGAAACACATAGATACAAAATGAAGGTGAGGATTTACTAAGACCTTAAAGATAGTTGTAGGTACGATAAGCTTACAGAATAGAAAGCATTTGGACATAAAAAATACTCATAGAAAGAAAAAGAATACAATTTATGCTGAGTAACAGTCGAATTCCGAGAGGATAGATGGGGGTTCCACACGTGGTGAGAAGGTAAACAAAGTTCGTTTATAGGAAGGAAATGATAGTAAAAATAATGCTTGCATTAAATAATTCTATAATTAGAAAGAAGAAAGGCGATAATTGTTACCGGAGATGTCCAAGAATGTCGAGGTATTTAAGGGATAGAAAAACTATGCCATACAGCCGTGCTGGGGTCAGCAAAACTAGATAAGGGGCTGAGCACCGGAAAACTTCAACCGGTGTAGGGTCAGAAAGAGGCCCCTAAGCTAAAGGCGCCGGTAAAGGGAGATGAGTGCTAGTCAATCTATACGCTAGACAGAACAATATTAGTATTCATTTGCCTTGGTGTTTATGTTCTAGTGCGCTTATTAAACACATAATGCAGCAGAATGTCAAGATAGAAGTGGTTCCTTGTATCATAATCATGCTCATTCAGTTTAAACCATGTAATGAGTGAGGGTAATGTCACGGTCCCTCTGTGCCTGGGCAGCTTGCTGAGCATTGCATCTGGAAAGTAAACTCTTTGCTGGTTTTTTAAGGTGTTCAGCAAGTCTGCAGACATTGTGAGATGTGTCATATTGAACTCTGACAGTCTGCACATAGCTTCCGGGGGAGAAACATATCGGCAAGGAAGATAATTAGTAATCTCTTCATGAGGCTGATTTTGTTGACGATCTGCTGCTTGATTCTCTCTTACTTCAAAAGTTAATTAAAAAAAATAGTAGCAAAGCAAAGTTCTTTTTCTCGCACTTCTCGTCTGTGGATCACTCTTCTGGCCTCTTGCTTTCCACTCAACTTTGATCCTCAAAAAATCTAAATTCAATATATACATTCTTTTCTGTCTTATTAATTCCCGTTCTTTTCTAGTTCTCTTTTCATAATAATGTTGTTTTTCTTGTATTCTTTCACATTCATTAAGCCGCTTGCTTTTCCACGGCTTTAAGAGTTTGCTTGGTGTAAAATGATTAAGGAAAAAAGCAAACAAGCACATCGAAATCAATACGGACATTTGCATGTATTTCATGAGATTTTTATATATTTTTGCATATATAGAAATTTATGTCATGGGGGTGGTTTTTTTTTTTAGGTCCCCTGTGAATATGTGGTATTGTAGTGCATGTAGGATTAGGAGGTGATGGACAAATTCTTATGGTGATTGTGTATATTGTATTAAATGAATAAGTCGTAATTGTGGTTAACTAGGAATAGGAGAGCTAGTAAAAGACAAGCCTTTCCTAACTTACCCTTCGGCCTTGTGCCACAATTTTCTATTTTTATACAGAATAAATATACTGATTTTTTCCCCATTCGTTAATTTATTTCGTTCCGCCCTCGCTTTTAGCTAGTCAGCTGCTTGTTTCTGGTTATTGGCAGAATACTGTGGTCACTCTTATTTTTCTGTAGGGTGGACGGATCCTACTAACATATATTTTATATATTTTTGTTGCACTGTAGTCTCGTTATTGGTTTCAGCTCCTCCCCGCCACACACACATTTCCTGTCATTTTTTTATATATTTTTGTTAATACAAATCTTACATCACTTTGTACATATGCATTTTTGGTTAATTTGCAGTTTAATACTCATGCTTCGTTCGCATTAATTGCAGCCATTTCTGTCGTTATTTGCATATATTCGCTGTGGAAAGCTAAACACGGAACTGATCTTGTCTAAATTTGTCTCAATTACTGCGCACGAGAACTATGTCCGTAGACACGCTTAGTTTGCGCAATGATACCTACACTGATAACTATTCTGTAGCGAATGTATGGAACCATCGCCAGTAAAGTTTTCCCGCGACGCGAATGAATTTGAACTTTTACTGTCGATAACTCCGAAACGGTAAATTTTATTAAATTTATCAAGCCAGATTCGAATGGTGTATGTACAATTACACATACATGTAAATATTCTGAAATTTTTTAATGCAAAATGAGCGTGGTTGTTACACTGAAAATTAACCGAAATGGTTATATCATGTTTTATTTTATTTTTTTTTACTAGGCTCCCTGTGAATATGTGGTATTGTGGGATACGTTGGATTGAAAGGTGATGGATGAGTTCTTGTGGTAATTGATCAATTGTAAGCGTGAATGGGTCGTGAATAAGATTAGCTATGTGTAGCATAGTTACAGATGACAAGACTTTCCCCACTTCCCCTTCGACCTTGTGTTACAAATTAACGTAAGCATTAATTAAATAAATAGTTCCGACAGTTCTTTGTGTACGTATATATAAACAATTATTATTGACCAGGATTTCTGTATTTATTAAGACTATTCGTGGAAAATTATGTAACTTTTTTTCTTTTTACATAGATAATCTTTTAACAATAAGATAGGATCTTCGATGCTTTGTTTTTGTTTCTTTGACTAAATTACTTTATTTCTGGCTTGGTTTGTTTTACGGCATATCAACCTCAATGGGTTATTTAATGCCGAAAAAAATTATTTCTGGCAATATTTTTCCTTCAAAACTGTATAGCTTGTAATAACTTTTTAAAAAAAATGTATTGCGGGTAATTTTTGTTTTTTTACAAAGTATTACTCGTATTAAAACCTATTTTTACACTTTCATAGTGTTTTGATCCCAGTTTGTGGGTTAACTATTTGATCATAGCCGGGACCCTAACAGATGCTACTACCCCGGGTCAGGTTGGACCTAGGAACACCAGCAATGAAGAGGTGGATCCACGCTCCTCAAAACTTCCTGATCAGAGGCCTTTGCTATTGGATGTAGTTCATCATGTTCCCCAGGACGCGGATGTAGTTCATCATGTTCCCCAGGACGCGGATGTAGTTCATCGTCTTACCCAGAACGCGGATGTAGTTCATCGTCTTACCCAGAACGCGGATGTAGTTCATCGTCTTACCCAGAACGCGGATGTAGTTCATCGTCTTACCCAGAACGCGGATGTAGTTCATCGTCTTTTATTTCTGCACTGAACACATTTTTCTTTGCGCAGCTATTATCTATTGTACGTCTACTTCCATTCTTATACAGAGATTTCTAAAGAGAAAACCTGGTCTGTGATTGTTGGTTTGTTCATTTGTCTACGGTCACCAACATCGTTGTACAACCGACACCGCTACACATTCAACGTAGAAATTCTCCGAAATCAACATCTCGCCTCTTGAAGGCCGACCCTCCGAATCCTCTCAAATTCGTCTAATTGAACAAAACGTTCATGGGGTCCTCTCCATTGCTGAAGCTGCTTGCTCGAGACTTTCAATGCGAAGAACCTTATGGCAACGGACCTCACCGTCTAAAACACTGACACAGTTTATATCTATTTGTCTCCTTATATTATCATAATATAGTGGCAAACTTTGAAGAGAAATCTGAGTATTTACAAGCACCGATTGTGCCCAGACCTTACCCAGGTCGAAATTGGTACTGAATTTCTGATTGTAGCAATTTACTTTTAGTCATTCTATATAATAGTCTAGCCAACATAATTGATTTGAAATTGCTGAAATACTTCCTGTTGACGTACATATCTAATTTATCTGAACTATAAATAAGACATTTTATATATCCTTCTCGTAAAAGTTTCTAAGGAAAAAAAAAGAAGATATTTATTCTCATAATTTTCCATTTGATTTTAAATATCTTCATTTTCCCAACAAAATTAAATTTCACTGTGGAAAAAAAGAAAAACTATTCATTTTGTCAGGGAAGATAATTGTTTAAAAAAATTACGTGGAGAAGTATTTTTAGCAATTTATTTTTTTTTATTTTATTTTTTTGTTTTTTGTTTTTTAGCTAAATCTGCTCTGATGATTTTTTTTTTTTTTTCCTTACGCAAGTTGCTGGGATATGTAAGTTGGCTATCTCACAGACTGTTAGAATTTGACACTTACAAAAAATATATTTAAATCGCTTAAGAAAGTTAATTTGATTTTCACAAACTTTTTATCGCTAGAACGGAAAAGGGAAGAGAGTTCTTATCTGAGAATTTTATTCATAGAAATGGCGAGAGCTGGGTTTGATTTTTTTTGTTTTTATCTTGAAGCAATATCCGCAGAAATCAAAATAAAATTTATATGCCCGTAACAAAGACACAGGATCAAAATTAAACCAATTACCGAAATTTAATAAATATCCAAGTGCTTATTATATAGATAATGCAATTGATTTATTAAACTCTTCACTTTTCTAAGACAAAGTTAACAGCAATATTATTTACATGTAAATACATTGACTTCCAATGACAAAAAATCTTCCAGAAATTTTTCATGGAATCGAGATACTTATATTTAAAATATAGTGAAGCATTCATTTTTCTGGCGAATGTCTAGTTGTACCTGCTGGACTATGTCGTAGAATTTTTTGATGTAAAGAAATCAAAAGTAATATTCACCATAAAAAAAAAAAAAAAACATTAATGTTGATTAATATGTACTTTAATATTTTTTGTTTTTTCATTTACTCAGCGTAGTACGGATCGAACAAACTGCAGAGTTATAGACAACTCACTCGCTAATTATTAACTCGTCAAATCACCAATCAGGATTTGATATATAGGGTGTTTGATATCACTTGAGATGTAAATATCTGAGTAACTACATAGTCTAGACTAGACTTTCTCAACGGTGGGTGCCGGGATCACTAATGCGCCCTGAAATGTTGCTAGGTGCTTCACGAATTAACAGAGTAATATTCTATGTCTAGATTAAATCTTTATCGTTTGATATTTTTAACTGATTGCTAAATTTCTTAATCTTTAAGGAGTGGATAATCCTTTCGCTTTTGACTTCATCAAGGGATGTAAATCTTTCTCTCTCTCCCTCTCTCTCTGTTTCTCTCTATTTACTCTCTCTCTCACTCGCTTTGTCTATATGTCTCTCGCACTTTGTCTGTCTCTATCTCTCGAGTTTTGTCTGTCTCTATCTCTCGAGCTTTGTCTCTCTCACTCACGCGCTTTGTCTCTCTCTCTCGCGCGCTTTGTCTCTCTCTCTCTCGCGCTTTGTCTCTCTCTCTCGCGCGCTTTGTCTCTCTCTCTCGCGCTTTGTCTCTCTCTCTCGCGCGCTTTGTCTCTCTCTCTCTCTCTCGTGCGCGCTTTGTCTGTCTGTCTCTCTCTCGTGCGCGCTTTGTCTGTCTCTCTCTCTCTCTCTCGCGCGCGCGCTTTGTCTGTCTCTCTCTCTTTCGAGCGCGCTTTGTCTGTCTCTCTCTCTTTCGAGCGCGCTTTGTCTGTCTCTCTCTCTCTTTCGAGCGCGCTTTGTCTGTCTCTCTCTCTTTCGAGCGCGCTTTGTCTGTCTCTCTCTCTTTCGAGCGCGCTTTGTCTGTCTCTCTCTCTTTCGAGCGCGCTTTGTCTGTCTCTCTCTCTTTCGAGCGCGCTTTGTCTGTCTCTCTCTCTTTCGAGCGCGCTTTGTCTGTCTCTCTCTTTCGAGCGCGCTTTGTCTCTCTCTCTCTTTCGAGCGCGCTTTGTCTGTCTCTCTCTCTTTCGAGCGCGCTTTGTCTGTCTCTCTCTCTTTCGAGCGCGCTTTGTCTGTCTCTCTCTCTTTCGAGCGCGCTTTGTCTGTCTCTCTCTCTCTTTTCAGCGCGCTTTGTCTGTCTCTCTCTCTCTTTCGAGCGCGCTTTGTCTGTCTCTCTCTCTCTTTCGAGCGCGCTTTGTCTGTCTCTCTCTCTTTCGAGCGCGCTTTGTCTGTCTCTCTCTCTTTCGAGCGCGCTTTGTCTGTCTCTCTCTCTTTCGAGCGCGCTTTTGTCTGTCTCTCTCTCTTTCGAGCGCGCTTTGTCTGTCTCTCTCTCTTTCGAGCGCGCTTTGTCTGTCTCTCTCTCTTTCGAGCGCGCTTTGTCTGTCTCTCTCTCTTTCAGGCGCGCTTTGTCTGTCTCTCTCTCTTTCGAGCGCGCTTTGTCTGTCTCTCTCTCTTTCGAGCGCGCTTTGTCTGTCTCTCTCTCTTTCGCCCGCGCTTTGTCTCTCTTTTTGTCTCTCTCTTTCGCCCGCGCTTTGTCTGTCTCTCTCTCTCTCTCTCTTTCGCCCGCGCTTTTTGTCTCTCTCTCTTTTGTCTCTCTCTTTCGCCCGCGCTTTGTCTCTTTTTTGTCTCTCTCTTTCGCCCTCCTTTTCTCTCTCTCTTTTGTCTCTCTCTTTCGCCCGCGCTTTGTCTCTCTCTTTTGTCTCTCTCTTTCTTTTTTCTTTGTCTCTCTCTCTTTTTGTCTCTCTCTTCTAATCCTTCTCTTTTTGTCTCTCTCTCTTTTTGTCTCTCTCTTTCGCCCGCCCTTTTCTCTCTCTCTTTTTGTCTCTCTCTTTTCGCCCGCCCTTTGTCTGTCTCTCTCTTTTGTCTCTCTCTTTCGCCCGCCTTTGTCTGTCTCTCTTTTGTCTCTCTCTTTCGCCCGCGCTTTGTCTGTCTCTCTTTTTGTCTCTCTCTTTCGCCCACACTTTGTCTCTCTTTTTGTCTCTCTCTTTCGCCCACGCTTTGTCTCTCTTTTTGTCTCTCTCTTTCGCCCACGCTTTGTCTCTCTTTTTCTCTCTCTTTTCGCCCGCGATTTGTCTGTCTCTCTCTCTCTTTCGCCCGCGCTTTGTCCTCTCTCTCTCTCTCTCTCTTTCGCCTGCGCTTTGTCTTTCTCTCTCTCTCTCTCTCTCGCCCGCGTTTTGTCTGTCTCTCTCTCTCTTTCGCCCGCGCTTTGTCTGTCTCTCTCTCTCTCTCTCTCTCTCTCTCGCGCTTTGTCTGTCTCTCTTTTTGTCTCTCTCTTTCGCCCTCTTTGTCTCTCTCTTTCGTCTCGCCTTTGTCTGTCTCTCTTTTTTCTCTCTCTTTCCGCCCGCGCTTTGTCTCTCTTTTTTGTCTCTCTCTCTTTTCGCCCGCGTTTTGTCTGTCTCTCTTTTTGTCTCTCTCTCTTTTTGTCCCGCGCTTTGTCTGTCTCTCTTTTGTCTCTCTCTTAATCCTTCGCTTTGTCTGTCTCTCTTTTTGTCTCTCTCTTTCGCCCGCGCTTTGTCTGTCTCTCTTTTTGTCTCTCTCTTTCGCCCGCGCTTTGTCTGTCTCTCTCTCTCTCTTTCGCCCGCGCTTTGTCTGTCTCTCTCTCTCTCTCTTTCGCCCGCGCTTTGTCTGTCTGTCTCTCTCTCTCTCTTTCGCCCGCGCTTTGTCTGTCTCTCTCTCTCTCTTTCGCCCGCGCTTTGTCTGTCTCTCTCTCTCTCTTTTTCGCCCGCGTTTTGTCTGTCTCTCTCTCTTTCGCCCGCGCTTTGTCTGTCTCTTTTTTTGTCTCTCTCTTCGCCCGCCTTTATCTCTCTTTTGTCTCTCTTTTCGCCCGCGCTTTGTCTGTCTCTCTTTTTCTCTCTCTCTTTCGCCCGCGCTTTGTCTGTCTCTCTTTTTGTCTCTCCTTTCGCCCGCGCTTTGTCTGTCTCTCTTTTGTCTCTCCCTTTTAATCGCTCTTTGTCTGTCTCTCTTTTTGTCTCTCCCTTTTTTCGCCTTTGCTTTGTCTGTCTCTCTTTTTGTCTCTCTCTTCGCCCGCGCTTTGTCTGTCTCTCTTTTTGTCTGTCTCTCTTTTTTGTCTCTCTTTTTTTCGCCCGCGTCTTTGTCTTTCTCTCTTTTTGTCTCTCTCTTTCGCTTGCGTTTTGTCTGTCTCTCTTTTGTCTCTCTCTTTCGCCTTCCTTTGTCTGTCTCTCTTTTTGTCTCTCTCTTTCGCCCGCGCTTTGTCTGTCTCTCTTTTTTCTCTCTTTTTCGTCGCGCTTTGTCTGTCTCTCTTTTTCTCTCTCTTTCGCTAATCCTTTGTCTGTCTGTCTCTCTCTCTCTCTTTCTCCTTTGTCTGTCTCTCTCTCTCTCTTTCTCCTTTGTCTGTCTCTCTCTCTCTCTTTCTCCTTTGTCTGTCTCTCTCTCTCTCTTTTTCGCCCGCGCTTTGTCTGTCTCTCTTTTTTCTCTCTCTTTTCTTCGCGCTTTGTCTGTCTCTCTTTTGTCTCTCTCTCTTCGCCCGCGTTGTCTGTTCTCTTTTTGTCTCTCTCTTTTCCTCCTTTGTCTGTCTCTCGCTCTCTCTTTCGCCCGCGCTTTGTCTGTCTGTCTCTCTCTCTCTCTTTCCTCCGCGCTTTGTCTCTCTCTCTCTCTTTCCCCGCGTTTTGTCTGTCTGTCTTTCTCTCGCCCGCGTTTTGTCTGTCTCTCTCTCTCTCTTTCGCCCGCGTTTTGTCCTCTCTCTCTCTCTTTCGCCCGCGTTTTGTTGTCTCTCTCTCTCTCTCGCCCGCGTTTTGTCTGTCTCTCTCTCTCTCGCCCGCGTTTTGTCTGTCTCTCTCTCTCTCGCCCGCGTTTTGTCTCTCTCTCTCTCCTTCGCTTTTGTCTCTCTCTCTCTCTCTTTCCTTCGCGCTTTTCTGTCTCTCTCTCTCTCTTTCGCCTTTTTTTGTCTGTCTCTCTCTCTCTTTCGCCTGTCTTTGTCTGTCTCTCTTTTTTGTCTCTCTCTTTCTAATCGCTTTGTCTCTCTTTTTGTCTCTCTCTTTCCCCGCCTTTTTGTCTCTCTTTTTGTCTCTCTCTTTCCCCGCCTTTGTCTCTCTCTCTCTCTTTCTCCCCGCCTTTGTCTCTCTCTCTCTCTTTTCTTCGCCTTTGTCTCTCTCTCTCTCTCTCTCTCGCCCGCTTTTGTCTGTCTCTCTCTCTCTCTCGCCCGCGTTTTTCTGTCTCTCTCTCTCTCTCGCCCTGTTTTTTGTCTGTCTCTCTCTCTCTCTCGCCCGCGTTTTGTCTGTCTCTCTCTCTCTCTCTCGCCCGCGCTTTGTCTGTCTCTCTCTCTCTCTCTCTCTCGCCCGCGTTTTGTTTGTCTCTCTCTCTCTCTCTCGCCCGCGTTTTGTCTGTCTCTCTCTCTCTCTCTCGCCTGCGTTTTGTCTGTCTCTCTCTCTCTCGCATTCTCTTTTGTCTCTCTCTCTCTCTCTTTCGCCCGCGCTTTGTCTGTCTCTCTCTCTCTTTCGCCCGCGCTTTGTCTGTCTCTCTCTCTCTCTTTCGCCCGCGCTTTGTCTGTCTCTCTTTTTGTCTCTCTCTTTCGCCCGCGTTGTCTGTCTCTCTTTTTGTCTCTCTCTTTCGCCCGCGCTTTGTCTGTCTCTCGCTCTCTCTTTCGCCCGCGCTTTGTCTGTCTGTCTCTCTCTCTCTCTTTCGCCCGCGCTTTGTCTGTCTCTCTCTCTTTCGCCCGCGTTTTGTCTGTCTCTCTCTCTCTCGCCCGCGTTTTGTCTGTCTGTCTCTCTCTCTCTCGCCCTTTTTTGTCTCTCTCTCTCTCTCTCTCTCGCCCGCGTTTTTCTGTCTCTCTCTCTCTCTCTCTCGCCCGCGTTTTTTGTCTCTCTCTCTCTCTCTTTCCTTCTTTGTCTGTCTCTCTTTTTGTCTCTCTCTTTCGCCCGCGTTGTCTGTCTCTCTTTTTGTCTCTCTCTCTTTCCCCGCGTTTTGTCTGTCTCTTTCTCTCTCTCTCTTTCGCCCGCGCTTTGTCTGTCTGTCTCTCTCTCTCTCTTTTCGCCCGCGCTTTGTTCTGTCTCTCTCTCTCTCGCCCGCGTTTTGTCTGTCTCTCTCTCTCTTTCGCCCGCGTTTTGTCTGTCTCTCTCTCTCTCTTTTCGCCCTTTCTTTGTCTGTCTGTCTCTCTCTCTCTCTCTCTCTCTCTTTCGCCCGCTCCTTTGTCTGTCTCTCTCTCTCTCTTTCCTTGCGCTTTGTCTGTCTCTCTCTCTCTCTTTCCTTTGCTTTGTCTCTCTCTCTCTCTCTTTTTAATCGTTGTCTGTCTCTCTTTTTGTCTCTCTTTTTTTCGCCGCGCTTTGTCTGTCTCTCGCTCTCTCTTTCGCCCTTCCTTTGTCTGTCTGTCTCTCTCTCTCTCTTTCTAATTTTGTCTGTCTCTCTCTCTCTCTCTCTCCTTGGGTTTTGTCTGTCTCTCTCTCTCTCTCGCCCGCGTTTTGTCTGTCTCTCTCTCTCTCTCTCTTGCGTTTTGTCTTTGTCTCTCTCTCTCTCTCTCGCCTTTTTTCTGTCTCTCTCTCTCTCTCTCTCGCCCGCGTTTTGTCTGTCTCTCTCTCTCTCTCTCTCGCCCGCGTTTTGTCTGTCTCTCTCTCTCTCGCCCTAATTGTTTTGTCTGTCTCTCTCTCTCTCTCTCGCCCGCCTTTGTCTGTCTCTCTCTCTCTCTCTTTCGCCCGCGCTTTGTCTGTCTCTCTCTCTCTCTTTCGCCCGCCCTTTGTCTGTCTCTCTCTCTCTTTCCTTTTCGCCCTCTCTTTGTCTCTCTCTCTCTTTCTTTCGCCCGCTTTTGTCTGTCTCTCTTTTTGTCTCTCTCTTTCGCCCGCGCTTTGTCTCTCTCTCTCTCTCTCTCTTTCGCCCGCGCTTTGTCTGTCTCTCTTTTTGTCTCTCTCTTTCGCCCGCGCTTTGTCTCTCTTTTTGTCTCTCTCTTTCTCAAAAATAATTAGATTCTTCATCAATCCCTTTAAATAAAAATGTACCGCTGAATATATACAATGTCTTAAAAAATATATGCTTTTTTTTTCAGTAGACATGTTTATTTTTACAATTTAAGAGTTCATGATTGTCCCTTATTAAAAATGAAAGTGTTTCCAAGTGTATTAGTTATTTTACAAGTACACTCAGAAGTAAAAATGGTTGAGAAACACTGGTATAGGCAAATGAAACTAAACAGGCTTATTGTTTAACAAAATAATACATTCATCAAAGTTTCAACGAGAAAGATGGTTGGATATCCTGAAGGATTTCACAAATTCTCCCAATGCGCACCGCTCGACCATCTCTTCCGATACTGTTGGTCGTCCAGAACTATTCTTTTTTTTCCTGTACAGACAAAATTTCTTTTTGAACCATTTGTGCCATGTCCAAATCGGCATTGCAGTTGGTGCCCTTTAGCGAATTTTTTCACCAATGCACGCATCACAGTTCTTTTCGACACTTCAAGAAAATCTATTACGTAAAACGTCTGTTCTTTTCCAATAAAAGGCATTTCTTTACTTGAAAAGAAAAACAAAATGTTAAATATCTGAATTGTTTCTACACGTGCTGTTAAAATTTGGGACTATTTGAATCAGAATTGGTCAAGTTAGTAGATTTTGATCTGATATCAATTTTTCCGTAACACCCTGTACGAGATCTGATCAAAAAGTATCGGGACTGGTGCACACATCAATTCGGCATTTAATCTCTTTGGAAGTAGTCTCTCTTCTGAGGCCACACAACATATCCAATGGAAGAATTCCTGGATTTCTTCTTTCTTCTATTCTTTTTTCTTTTTTCTTTTCTTTTTTCTTTCTTCTATTCTTTTTTCTTTTCTTTTTTCTTTTTTTTCTTCTTCTTTCTTCTTTTCTTTTTTCTTTTCTTTTCTTTCTTCTTTTCTTTTTCTTTTCTTTTTCTTTCTTCTTTTCTTTTTCTTTCTTTTTCTTTCTTCTTTTTTCTTTCTTCTTTTTTCTTTCTTTTCTATTCTTTTTTCTTTTTTCTATTCTTTTCTTTTTCTACTCGTTCTTTCTTTCTTTCTTTTTTCTATTTTTTTCTTTTTTTCTTTATCTTTTTTATTCTTTCTTTTTCTACTCTTTCTTTTTCTACTCTTTCTTTTTCTACTCTTTCTTTTTCTACTCTTTCTTTTTCTACTCTTTCTTTTTCTACTCTTTCTGTTTTCTATTTCTTTTTCTCTTTCTTTCTCTCTCTCTCTCTCTCTTTGTTTTTTCTTTCTCTCTCTCTCTTTGTTTTTTCTCTCTCTCTCTCTCTTTTTTTTCTTTCTCGCTCTCTTTTTTCTCTTTGTTTTTTCTTTCTCTCTCTCTTTTTTTCTATTTTGTTTTCTCTCTTTCTTTTTTCTCTTTTTCTCTCTTTCTTTTTTCTCTTTTTCTTTCTTTCTTTTTTCTCTTTTCTTTCTTTCTTTTTTCTCTTTCTTTTTTCTTTCTTTTTTTTCTTTCTTTTTTTTCTTTCTCTTTCTTTCTTTTCTTTGCTTTTTCGTTTCTTTTTTCTTTCTTTCTTTGCTTTGCTTTTTCATTTCTTTTTTTCTTTGCTTTAATCTTTCTTCCTCCTTTTAGCCCGTACTTTCAATTAAATCATAACTCAGGAGATAATTATAATTTTATGTCCAATCGAACATCTATATTACACACGAACGCAGAAGGCAGCGCACTAAAGAATGATATTCTCTTTCTACAATGTGCTGAAATGATGAAAAGTATGGCAGTGATCTACATTAATAAATGGATGTGGTTTCAGGAAATAACATCTGTATTTAAATTTAATTTTTAGTTGTGTATACTGAAGATTTCACTGGAGGAAGTAGAAATTTGGGTATAATCAAAATGGCTGGAGGTGAACATTAAGAGTTTTCTTTTCAACAATGATCAGTTTTAGTAAGAATATCTTTTAACCTCTTGAAATCTTGTCACACATGGTTTCTCACTGCTTACGAAAATAATGAAATTTTTTTAAGGGTGAATGTAACACCATACTCTGGTCAGTAGTAAATAGTTCTTTCGTTTTACCGTTAAATATTTGGTGTTTGTTTGTTTTTTTTCCTTTCTTTTCTTTTTGTTTTTGTTCTTAAATTAGATATGAAGTCATGTAATACTGCATTCGACGGTTGAGACCTGTACCTCGCTTTCTTTTGTAGGTTTGATGTTAAATTTTAGTGTAATGTCTATTCTAGAATAATAGTAACATACGGGGACACTATTTACACTTTCTTAGATTGGCGTATCACAATCTTCCTGCCCTTATTCCTCAATTTAATTTCTTTTTTTTAACCTGTTGGAACGTGACATTGGGTCCTGTGTGTTTTGTCAAAGCTACTGTTCTTATTTTCTTTCTAGTTTTTGAAAATGAAAAAAAAAGATTGTGACGTTATTAGCCACTGTACATTTTCTTTAGTAAAGGAAGTGTCGTGTTTTGAAAATATCCATCTTTCCTCCTCCATGCTTGTCCGTTTGTTTAATTATTTTTTGTTTTGTTTTTCCTTGCATGCTTATTTTCTTTCCTGCACTTAATGAATATAAATATTGCCAAAAACTTTGATTTCGAACGCTTTCGGGTAAAAGATTAGGCATTTTGAAGTGTGACGTCGTCCCCCGGTCGCAGCGCCGACTGTGACGTTCTATCCTGATCTACCACGGAGCCAGTTGTGACGTCCCCAAACAGCACCAATTGTGACGTCCTCGCCGTGGCGCCAGCTGTTCACTCCTCGCTGCTCCGTTCGGGTGTCGCTGCTCCAAACGTGACGCCCGCCTGTCGCGTCAGTCGTGTTGTCTCGTCCTGTGACGACCAACTGGCTTGGTATCGGTCGCGGCACCCAAATGTGACGTTCTAACCTTTTGGTGATTCGGGTGGGAATCTGGTTAGATTTGATACCAGCCTCGTCGTTCCCAACTCGCTTCCAACGCCTGGTTACCAAGGTAACTGCATTGATCTCCAGTCTGCCTACCCACATTGTGAATTGATCTTAGACAGACGAGATTAAACAGTGGTTGGGGCCGTAATGCAAACTGAGTTCAACGGGGGTGATACTACACAAATATGCATAAAGAAAATAAAATGAAAACTCAAAGTTCAAGTATCAAAGAAAAAAGGTAACAAACTTTATGTCTAGTTGTTTCGATACATAGGACTGCATCTATCTCCCGACCCGGTCTGTGGTTGTGACACGTCGTTTTCCGTTAGGCAAGTTTTTAACGCTTCAAGTTGTTTGCTCTCTAAGAAATTGGCGTTTCGGTGTGTCTTTGGACGAAAGTCGAAAAAAACTTATTTCGGTGGTCTGGTCCTAAGTCGCTCTTCAAAATAATTGTTCTTGGGTTGAAGAGGGTCCGGAATTTTGCGTGAATCTTGGTCAGCTGAACTCACTGGAACTGCTGGAACTCAACTCTGGAAACTCAACTCTCTGGATTGAACTCTCATTTCTGCCTGTTGGGGCCTCGCTTTTATTGACGCCGACCAAAACCGGGGTGGGTCTGTCGGCGTGGGGGGTTCCTCGATAATTCTAAATACATATCCACCTCTTTTATTTCTGGTTAGGGATTTTCCACTCTCTTTTCCATTTTTGGGAACCTTTCCTTGCTCCCACTTTCTCACCATACTTCAGAGGGCGTGAACTGCCCTCCCCACTTCTTCGTAGCAGCTTCTCATACTTATACTCTGGATGAGGCGTCGACAGCCTCCTTCGTGCGTCACGTGATCACCACTCGACCAATGAGGTCTTAGTCAGGTATCTTTCCTCCTCCTTCGTGCGTCACGTGATCACCCTTGACCAATGATGTCTTAGTCAGGCGTGAACAATCCGCGGCTTTGTTTCGGGGGAAAAAATATCTTGCTTAACTAAAAAAATTATCTCTTCTCTTTCCCTTTTCTTCCGCTTTAATCGCCGTTATCATTTTTCTAGCCGCAAACGGACAATATGACAACTCTTGTTCTACACGTCTGGTTTTGTCAGGTATTTTATCGCTAATTATCAAAATGGGTGGTCTTCTTAACACGGCCTCAAAAAGAAATATCTCTAAAGTTTCAGTCAGTCTGTCGCCTCCAAGGAAGAAGAAAAACACTTCTGGGTCCCCATTCATTTTTCCTTCGGTACATATTTCTGATAACATAATTTTATTATCGCAGGCCAAAGTTGTTTCGTCGAAAAAAAAAATCGGCCAGCGGACACGGCTTAATGTGGCTTTTAATTTTCATATCTACCCAAAGTCCTGTAGTTACACCTGTGTTTTGTCAATTATCAAAATTAACGTTTTCAATTGAATTTTTCGTTGGCCAGTTGACCAGCCGTTTTGTTTACGTACTCCTAGATAACACAGCCGTTATCAAAACATATCTGATCCTTTCTTTCTTTCCTTTTCTTTTTGACTCAAATTTCCCCCTCGTTGTAATGACACCCTTTTCGCCATTTATTTACTTATCAATATTTTCATTGTCTCTTAGCCGTGTGTGTGTCTGCTTATCTTACGATTCGTCTCGCCTTTCTTTCTGCCTTCTTTTTTCTTTTCCTTTCTCTGCCTCGTAAATGGTGCCACAGAAGGATTATTATTTTTTTTTAATTACTAACCATTTGTTAAAGCTCAGGGTGGTCGGAAATTCTTGTCATTAATTCTTACATAGTAATGCCAGTGAAAATAACAGAAGCAAATATATTTTCTTTAAGATAAACGACAAATATGATTTATTCGAGCGATCACTATATATCGTAATAGTTAAAGAGCCATACTTTAAATTTTGTAAATTTTTAGGTGAGAAATTCTCATTCTCATATGTCTTATTCCGACCAGTTGATGATCTTGTCATATTCAGAACGTCTCGGCCAATGTAGAGGGTGTTCAGAAAGCCTTGTTACCCCCATCCCCACCAAAACGTAATGAGAACAATAGAACAAGTAATAGAGTAATGCAAAGGACATGTACTGTCAAGCAACGAGAAACTCTGTTTGAATAGCATCATTTTTGTGGGGCAAAATGTTGCGGCGCCATGTTCTGTGTGATGCTCTACTTGGTTGACTGCTTCAAAGGCTCTCAGAACAGCGTCCTTCAACTGGTGAGTATTCTGGTATCATTCATGTAGAAACCTCTCTTTGATAATACCACACAGAGCATTGAAATAGGAAATTGTATTATGTTAGGGTGACAAAACTTTCAGATCACCCTGTATTTTCGAGCCTTTTTTAGTTGTACTAAGCGCATGAGACCTAGTGGATTGATTCATTGATAAAATATGTCTCATTCCCTGGCAGATGTGATTTAATTCCCTAGCAGATGTGAGTTTATTATAATAGGCTGTGTTATTCAGACCAGTTGGTCATCTTATATTCAGAAAATTTCGGCCAATGTACAGAGTGGTCCGAAAGTTTTGTCACACGCTAGCAAAACGTGATGAGAACAATAGAACAACAAGTAATACAAAGCACGTGTACTGGATTCAGTTTATTCATTTACATTGACGCTGTCGCACATCGAGTCTGTATGAACATCATTATTTTCTTGGCGCCACATGATGCAGCACCATGTCCCGTGCATTCTTCAACAGATGGGTCTTCTGGAATCGCTCATGTAAAGCTCTCTCCTTGATAATACTCCACAGAGCGTTGAAAAAAAAAAATGACATTATGTATGGGTGACAGGACTTTCGGACCACGGAAATAGTTTGACAGAAATATCCCACATAATGCTAAACATTAATATCAATAGCGTGTTCGTCTAGCTATATGTCTTACCATTATGTAGGCAGAAATCCCTCATCAATACATGTTTCATTAAACAAGACAGACAATTTTTTTGCGTCCTGAGTATGACGATAAACTACATCCGCGTCCTGGGTAAGACGATAAATTCTCCCAGCAGCAAGGCCTCTGATCAGGAAGTTTTGAGGAGCGTGGAACCACCTTTTCATCGCTGGTGTTCCCAGGTCCAACCTTAACCGGGGTGGTAGCACCTGTGTGGCACCATTCATATCCTGACGATTTGAAAGAAATATTCATAGATATATGATTTGTTTTTTACGGTTTATCAACCATTTGATAATTATTTAAAGCCGAAAAATATTTTGGGTTTTGAGAATAATTCTTTCTTTACATTCAAGCGATCTGGGAGAAAGAAAGAGAAAACGAAGAAGAAAGAAAGAAAACATAATACGAAACCAGGTCATAAGCGAGCACACACGGGCACGGCTGACAGATACCAGATGTCGAAAAATATCAGGTCAAGCACCTGACCTACTTCCGTGTCCACGAAAAATGGAAGTTGTTATCAAATGGTTGAAGAAACAAAGTTTAGGGACAATGAAAAATATTGATAGGTAGCAGGTGGAAAGTGTGTCATTGGAGTGATAGTAGAGGTCTAAGTGGGTGGGGAAGTGTATCTAAGGATATGAAGACAAACCATTAATACGAAAACACAGACAATTTGCAGAATTGGAAAAAGCCACACAAGATGATGTTCGCTGAAAATGTTTTTTTTGAGATAATGAAAATTTTTATTATCAGGTCTTCGGCCGGGAAAAAGTGAAATATTTTTATTCGTTCACGGAAACGCCAACAGGTCTGAAATCCCTTTCTTAGGTCATATCAATTAGCGATAAACTGCTTGACAAATACCACGTGTTAAAAGCCGAGCGTCATCTCGGACGTTCATGATAAGGGCGATTCAAATTAATATTTTGTTTTTTTTCAGCAAAGGTGTTTCTTTCCCCAAAACAAAAGCCACGGATTGTCCACCCGACTAAAGACGTCATTGGCTAAATAAAATCACATGACACACGAAGGAGGAGAAAAGATACCCGACCAGGACCTCATTGGCCGAAAACGGTCACATGACACACGAAGGAGGAGGAAAGATACCCGACCAGGACCTCCTTGGCCGAGCGGTCACGTGACGCACGAGGAGAATCGGTCGACGCCCTTGTCAAAAGTGTAAGTGTGAGGGCCGAAACGAAGAAGCGGGAAGTTGGTACACGCCCTAAGAAGCATGGTGAGAAAGTGGGGAGTGAGGAAAAGAGTTACCAAAAACGGAAAGAGTGGAAAATCCCTAACCAGAAATAAGAAGGGTGGATATGTATTTAGAAATATCGAAGAATCCCCGACGCCAGACAGACCCACCCCGGTTTTGACGGCGTCAATAAAAGCGAAACCCCAACCGACAGAAATCAGATCAGCCGTGGACGACAAGCAGAGATGAGCGCCCAGTGTTGAAACCGCGTCAAGATAGCTGACCAAGATTCACGCACACTTCTGGACTCTTCTTCAACCAAGAACAAGTAGTTTGAAGAGCGACTTGGAATCAGACCACAGAAATAAGTTTTTTTCTACTTTCGTCCAAGGACACGCCGAAACACAAATTTCTTAGAAGAGCAGACAACTGGAAGCCCTTAAAGTTTGCCTAGTAAAAGCGTCGTGCCACAATCCACAGAACGGGTCGGGGAGGTAGACATAGTCCTATGTACCGAGCAAATAGACGCAAAAAGTTTGTTACCTTTTTCTTGATACGTTGGACCTTGTTGAGTTTTTATTTTATGTTTCTTTTTTATATACATAATTGTGTTATCACCCCGTTAGACTCGGCTCGCATTACGGCCCCAATCCCTGTTTGATCTCGTCTGTCTAAGATCAAGTCACAACGTGGGTAGGCAGACTGGAGATCAGTGCAGTTACCCTGGTAACCAGGCGTTGGAAGCGGGTTGAGAACGACGAGGCTGGTATCAATCTAACCAAAGGGTTAGAACGTCACGTTTGGAGCAGCGAGGGCGAACAGCTGACGCCGCGGCGAAGACGTCACAGTTAGTGCTGTCCGTGACCAGGATATCAGAGCCTGGGGCACGTGACGTCTGGTGGCGCCGTGACCGGGATCGAACGACACACTGGGCGCTCATCTCTGCTCAAACTCTCTCGCCGTCCATGACTGAAACTCCAACTCAAACTTTTTCCCTTCAGAGTCTGAATTACTGATCACTCATCTCCGCCGTCGGTGCGCGAATTAACTTCTTCTCTTCGGCTTGGGTGGGACGAACTTCTTCACTTCGGCTTGGGTTGGACGAACTTCTTCACTTGGGCCAAACGAACTGGCCTCTCTTGCCCGCAAAGGGGCGAATGAACCGGGCCCGCTGTCCGCGCGCAAACTCCCTCGCCGTCCGCGGCGCAAAATGATTTCTGTCGGTTGGGGTCCCGCTTTTATTGACGCAGTCAAAACTGGGGTGGGTCTGTCGGCGCCAGGGTTTTCTCTTTTGATAATTCTAAATACGTATCCACCTTCTTATTTCTGGTTAGGATTTTTTCCATTGTCTGTAACTCACTTATCTCCCACTTTCTTACTGTGCCTCTGAGGGGCGTATACCCGCTTCTTTCGCTTCTTCGTATGTCATGTGATCTTATTTAGCCAATGACGTCTTTAGTCGGGTGTGGACAATCCGTGGCTTTGTTCTGGGGAAGAAACACCTTGCTTAAAAAAAAAAAAAAAAAAATTTAAATTGCCCTTATCATGAGCGACTGCGATGACACCTTCGGCTTTTTAACACGTGGTATTTGTCAAGCAGTTTTCGCTAATTGGATATGATCTAAGAAAGAAATTTCTCAGACCTTTTGGCGTTTTGGAACGAAATAAAAATATTTCACTTTTTCCCGGCCAAAGGCCTGATAATAAAAATTTTCATTATCTCAAAAAAAAAAAAAACATTTTCAGCGAACATCATCTTGTGTTGCTTTTTCCAATTCTGGAAATTGTCTGTGTTTTCGTATTAATGGTTGGTCTTCATATCCTTAGATACACTTCCCATCTGTTACCTATCATATTTTTCATTGTCCCTAAACTTTGTTTCTTCAACCATTTGATAACAAACTTCCATTTTTCGTGGACACGGAGGTTGGTCAGGTGCTTGACCTGATATTTTTTCGACATCTGGTATCTGTCAGCCGTGCCCGTGTGTGCTCGCTTATGACCTGGTTTCGTATTATATTTTTCTTTTTTTTTTTCTTCTTTTTCGTTTTTTCTTTTTCTTCTTCCAGATCGCTTGAACGCAAAGAAAGAATTATTCCTAAAACCCGAAATATTTTTCAGCTCTAAATAATTATCAAATGGTTGACAAACCGTAAAAAACAAATCATATATTTATGAATTTCTCTTCAGCTCGCTAGGTATGCATGGTGCCACACAACAAATTTTATAACGGCTATACTTGCATTTATAATACATGATGTGGCAGAAATACCTCTCGCGTGATGTTAAGTCATTAACTAGTCGAAGACACTGTTGCAATTAATTTCTCACCAACGAGCGGGAGCTATTTGCGCCGTATCATGTATTATATGTGCAGTTATAGACATTATAAAAGTTGATGAAAATAGACATATTCTTAATGTTTAAATAAATAGAATAAAATGTCCATTGTCAGTTTTGTTTAACGAAAACATGTATTACCGCCCAAATTACTGCCCAAATACAGAACTATTTCCTCATAGATGTTTGTGACGTCTACGGCACATTGCTGTGTGTCTACTTTTAAGTGAACGTAACGAATATGATCTTTAGTCGAGAATATTTTGAAAGCTTCGATAAGGAGAACAGGCATTTATCGAACATTGACATAAATTCAAAGGATAAAGTTTCTGTCGGGGGCAATTTCATGTCAAATAAATTCATAAATGATTTTATAAATAGTTTTGAATATTTACAAAGCTGATTGGATTATGATGCAAAATTTATTTTTTTCTCTTTATCGCATCCTCTCTCTGGGACATTTAATTTCAATTCTAGGGCGACCATGGCAATCTTTCGCCTTTATTTCTCTCGCTTTCTCTTTCGCCTTTATTTCTCTCACTTTCTCTTCGCTTTCTCTTCTCGCTTTCTCTTATATTTATATATATATATATATATATATATATATATATATCAATCTTATTACTTATATATATATATATATATATATATATTATATATATATATATATATATATATATATATATATATATATTATATATATATATATATATATATTATATTATATATATATTATATTATATATATATATATATATATTATATATATATATATATAATATTATATATATATATATATAATATATTATATATATATATAATATTATATTATATATATATATAATATTATATATATATATATATTATATATATATATATATATATATTATATATATATATATATATATATCATAGCTTTCTATGAATATCTTAAATGTGGCACAAGGCTGAAAAGTGTGGGAACAGAATTACCATCAAGTCTTAATTTATCTAACGAGACAAACTTGCTAGTCATTACACTAGGTCGAAGTGACCTAGTATAGTTTAGATGTGGCACAAGGCCGACAGTACGGAGTTACACTTTGAGAATCGAAACTTGTTTACAGAGACGAGCTTGGTATCCATTATTACACGCTGAAGTCCCCAAGACAAATATTAGAGATGCCCAGTGAAGATGTGTTTAGTAATAAGGACTACTTTTTTCCTGCAAGTCCAGTCGATAGACGGAATATAACGATGAGTCGTCGCTGAAGGAGCGTAATTGTTGCTTTCAATGTAAAACAGACAGGTGTGCCCCTGACTTAATCAACTGTTTCACATTTAACTTACAATAAACATTTAAAGAATTTTAAACGGTCTCGCCTTAAGCTAAGCATGAATATAGTCGATCGCGCAACGCATCAACCGAATGATTACAAATATTTGTTTTTTTGGGTTTTTCTCTTTCACTTTGGAGCGAGATATATATATATATATATATATATATATATATATATATATATATATTATATATATATATATAATATATATATAATATATATATAATATATATATATATATATATATATATATATATATATATTATATATATATATATATATATATATATATATATATATATATATATATATATAATATATATATATATATATATATATATATATATTATATATATATATATATTATATAATATATATATATATATATATATATATATATATATATATATATATATATATATATATATATATATATAATATATATATAATTCCACATGTGTAGCTTTGTCATAAAATGCTATAATTTTGTCGTCGATATCTAAACAATGCTTCGAATTTTTATAATCTTCGCAAATTTGTCATTAAATGACAATAACTTCAAAACATCCAAGAATAAAAAATTGAAATACAGGAATTAAAGAATTATTTTATTTTTATTTTTTTGACGGGGTACTGTTTTGTGGATTTGGGCTTAATATTTTCAGGAGATTCTTAAAAAACTAATTTAATTCAAACTTATTGTAAAGAATATTGATTAAATTTTCTGAATCTGACAGCAACACACATAAAAAAAACAACATTGTCGAGTTTAACGTCATTTAATTGTCCTTCTTCGTGTTGTATAATGGTATATTTTATTATTGCCACAATTTGCAAATTCTGAACAATTCAGAACTATATATATATTTTTTTAAATTAATTTATAATAAAATAAAAAGACAGCCAAAAATTTAAAAAGGAAACAGTTTCTGATGAATAACGTTGCCTTTTCACACTTCTGAAAATTAAGGCTGATATTAAATTTAATAAACTCGAGGCCACACGCCACAAACTGACACATTTTTCATATGTATTAAAAATTCATACTCATTAAAACCAAGTTTTTGCCAAGATTCTAAAATAACCACGCCATATATAAAAATGTAATTTATAAAGTCGTCAGGATTTTTAGGTCGCCCCTCACATACGAATGTACAAATAGATTTCCAATCATTACATTAATTATGTGGGAGGAGAGCTTACTGCCATATCACATTGCAACAATAGTTCTCGTAAAATCGCCAAAGTTAAGCAACATCGTGCCTAGTAAGTAAATGGATGATCGCTTGGGAATTCCAGGTATTGTAAGCTTGGATATGCGTGTGGGGTAAAGGGTAATTGCTCGGGATTGTCAGCCGGTGATCCGAGTTCTAATTCCATTTGGGGATTGTCATATTCACTTACGTGCAAATATCATTGTGAAAGGTTTTAATCCACCACTTACTCACATCTTAATTAGGTTAATTAGTAAAGATATTATTACTAAATAATTACTATCGACAAAATAAAAATTCTTACATTCTAAAAATATTTTATGACTTTAAATAACTTGAAAATGTTTTATAAATCGTAGAAAACAAATCGATTAAGTTTCTGATGAATAACTTTGAACTTTTCGCAGTTCTAAAAATAAGAATGATAATAAATTTAAACTCGAGATCGCACATCATAGCGTAATAAATCTTTTTCTCATCTTATATATAAAGTACTGTGTATGTGTGTTTGTTTGCGTGTGTATCCAAGTAACTTCTTCGCGCCCACTGGTCCGATTTCGATGATTCATAGCTCATTTAAAAGCCCTAGAAAAGTTAGGCTCAGGGAACGATTTTCGTTGCGCTCAAATCTAAGGTTGTCATATTATACGAGGTTAAAAATATAAAAAGTGTGAATTAAGTTTAAGCGTCTAATGATTTTTTTTCTTTCAGATTTAACAACTTGTTCATTTAAAATTTTTTTCAAAGATTTCAAATAGTGAATATATCTTACTTTGGGAAGCGATAGCATCTAATAAAGTGTTACGCATTAAAATCAAGTCTTTGCCAATACACAATAAACAAGCATATATGAACGTGAAAGGTTTTAATGTCCTCAGTATTTTCAGGATTCCCTCATATGAGTATATAGTTTTCTAATCATTATAATGGCCAAATCCCGTTTAAAAACCGTTACTCTCAAGATCATCGAAGTTACGCAACGCCGAGCCTGGTAAGTAGGTAGATGGGTAATAACTTGGAAATACCAGGTGATGTAAGTTTGGATGTGCGGTTGGTGTAAGGGATAACGGCTCGGAATTTGAACTCGTTTATTCCAGTTCAAGTTGGGTTTGTTTATATTCATTTATGCGCAAATAGATTGGGGAAGGTTATCCATACATTTCTTTTCCTCTAAGCTGTAGGTTAATTAGCAAGTCTTATAACAATAGATTATTATAATCTCTCCAAAGATTAGTACAATCTAAAATATGTTCTGGCTTAAAATAATCTGAAAATGAATGATAATCCATGAAACAAAAATCATTACTCAAATCACTTATGTGGATGAGATCAGTTGATTACTTAATCGTAACAGAAAACTGATCCTTGATGTTACTTTTGAAGTAGTCACCTTTACCAGGTTTATTTCATCTGTGAGTTTTTAATTACATAATTTTCTCAATTATTATATTAAGTAGTCATCTACGCAGACGACATAACTATTTGCTCTTGTTTCAATAGCAAATCCGGCGTTGCTGACGAAACTAACCTGACCGTTGGTCACGAAAAGGATTTCCAATCTCTGGTTGACTGGGACAGGATATAGCTTGTAAACTCCAATGCCTCCAAAAGAAATCTGCTCTCATTTACGGACCATATAGAACACTCCCTGCCTCCTATCAGAATATCCGATGTCCAACTCCAAGATAGACGACTCTCTGCGCCTGTTTAGTCTCACGCTTTCCACTGACCTGAAGTGGAACAACTACACCGAGTCAATAGCTTCATCTACCACAAGGAAAGTTGGTTCTTTGTGTCGCGGCAGAAGGTATTTTCTAGCCTGAGTCCATCCTTCAAATCTACACATCAACCATTCGTCGTTGAATTGAATACTGTTGCCATATATCGTCTGGTGCTTCTGTTGTGCACCTCGAGGCCCTCGACAAAATCCAGAGACGGATATGCAATGTAATAGGTCCTGGTCTGTCTTACAGTTATTTTTTGATGGATGTGTTGTGGATTTCCTCTGCCTTTTCTACAAATAGCAACAACTCCGACGAGCTACTTTCACTGGTACCCAAACTGCATGAATTTAAGCGTGCTACTAGGTTTACATTTCGGTCCCACACTTTCACTGTCGAAACAGTTAAATGTAGCCGTCTATTAAACTCCAACAGTTTCCTATCTCGCACTTCCCGACATTGGAACTCCCTTCCTCTAACTTGCTTCCCTGATAGCAATAATTTTCATATATTCAAATATAATGTCAGTCGACATCTTCTGATGCCTTGATCCTGATCCCCGTCCTTCTCTTTGTTCTTTTCTCTAACAACCCTCTTTAATTTTACTCTCATTCTCTGTAACCCCTTTAGTGCTTTTGTCACTCCCGCCTTGCTTGGGGCGATATGTTTAAAAAAATAAAATGGGCAGTAATTATGTAAATAGGATATCCATTTATTAATTAAAGACAACAGAAAACCAACACCCATTTTAAGTTCAGAAGAATCATATATTAAAGTTAGTTTAGTTATACTGTCAAACATGACACTCATTTCTCCTGGTTTTGCCCAAGACAACTTAAATATAATTTTATGTATGCAACATTAATATGTAATAATTCTCTGGGATACATTTATTTTATATGCCACATCCCTTCAGGACACAGGCGATGATTTCTCCACATAAATTCCTATCCGTTGTTTCTTTTCTCCCTTTATCAACACCCCACCGCCATTTCGCAATCTATTCACACAATTTCTCCAGTGGCTCATCGCACTTGTCCCCATTATGCATTCCTTATCTCATTATGTGCCCAAAGAACTCCATCTGTCTTTTCCGGATACTGAATAGAAACGTTCTTTCTGTTACCATTAGCATTAAGACTTTCTCGTTGCTTACTCGTTTTGTCTATAGAATTCTCGGTATCTTTCAGTAGAACCACATTTCTGATGCTTAACTTTTTTACTCTCCGTGGGGAGATCGTCTAGAATTTACTGCCACATAAGAAGACTAGCAGCATGGCCCGGCGTTGCCCCTGCTTCATTCAAAAATCGTACTACTCATACAGCAAATGATATCACTTGACTTAAAATATTTTAGCCCTTCCTTGCCTTTAAAGTCGTGCCCTTTGCTGTGCTGATGTTGCTACATGCCTTACTTCTTGCATATCTCACATTGCGAATTTTTCTAAGCTCTATACTAAACATTAAATCTGTTACAAAAAAGGAACTAAACAAAATGAACACAAAACGATCAGCTTTAAAGAAGGACTCCTAACTGGAAAAAAAACCGAATGAAAAAAGAATGTTAACAAGTACTTTTCACACCCAACCCAGTTCATGGGAATCAGAATCAACGTTGAGTTTAAGCAAGCGAATGAACCAATTAGAGTAAAGTGCCATGCAGATTTAAATTTTTCCCACTTGTGACGAATACAGCTATCGATTTTTTGCATGCTAGCATGCTAGTTAACATTCGTGTCAGTCAGCTGTTTGCTCTCAAGCTGGCCAATAGAATCTTCCTGCCTATTCGTGGCAGCCAGCTATTGGATCTCACTCTGGTCAGTACAAAATGGTCGCAAACTACATGAAAACTGCCGTAGAAGCATGACAAAATCGATTATTTCCACTGTGGATGGGAGTTGGGAAATACAAAGTCGGTCTTGGCCTTCCTTCTAACTTGGAGCACGTGCATGTAAATGTTGGTAAAAATCCGTCGAAAATTCATTCGTTACACACACACACACACACACACACACAGACACATCCTGCCTTTTATAGATAGAGATGGATATCACATAACAATTTAAATTTAGTAAAAATAGAAAGCTGATCATCTATCAGGTCATCCCATAAGTTCTGTCCGAATTTTAACTTTTTGTTAAAATGAACGAAATTTAAAGAGTATTTTATAATGTCTAATGGAGCTGAACATTATTTTTTATGTTTAGAGGCATTTAAACTGATCAAATGTTATTTCAGAGAACAATAAAATTAAATTTTGTTTCATTAAAACCCTGCTAACATGGAAGTACCCAAGAATCATTTGAGGCACATAATGCTTTATGATTTCAAGAAAGGAAACTCAGCAGCCGAAGCGGTTAGAAACATTCACTCAGTTTATGGAGAGCAATGTGTGAGTGAAAGATCTTGCAGAAGATGGTTTGCAAAATTCAGAGGTGGAGATTTCACCCTTGAAGTTGAAGATCGAACCGTACGTCCAGTTGAGTTTGATGAAAAGCTTCTTGAAGCAGGCCTTGAAGAAAATCCTGCTTTATCAGTTGAGGAATTGGCAGTGGTTTTCAGTTCAAACCATTCATCGTCATATTCAACAACTTGGAAAAGTTCCTAAACTTGGAAAATGGGTGCCTCATTAATTGCCTGAAAACAACCTCAAATCCCGAGTTGACATCTGCTCTTCTCTCCATTCTCGCCAACTTGTTTCACCTTTTTTGGAGATCGAAGAACTTGGTTGGGAGAAAATTCCTTATCCACCTTATTCCACCGATCTTGCTCTTCAGACTACCATTTGTTTCGTAGCTTACAGAATCATTTGGAAGAAACAGCTTTTGTAACACAGGAAGAGGTTAAAACTGAAATTTGTGAGTTCTTCGAATCAAAGCCAAAAGAAATTTACAGTAATGGAATTAGTAAGCTTGTTAATAGATGGAAGGAAGTCATAGATAATCAGGGAAAATACATTGTTGATTGAATCTTTAATTAAATGTAACATTTGGTCACTTGTTTTCTTTATTCAAAATTCGGACAGAACTTATGGGATGACCTGATACGTACAGTAGAATATATATACTACTTGACACATTCTGTCAGATATGACGGCAAATTTTGATAATCCCGTACCAGTTTTTAACAGGCTCCTTTAAATATTTTTATGTTACAGGTAAATATAATTCTCTAAATCTGTTGAATCGGGACAAAATTTTTGTAGCGTTTTTAAGTGAATTTCAATTATTCGATCATATACAGTAAAATTTTGCAATTGTTAGATTAAACTTTGATCTGTTGTATCTTAGAAATGATTAAAGATAGCTAATTGGAATTTCCCGACGTTTTTAAAACACTATTAAACTCTAAAAAATGTATTTAGCTCTAAGTTGAAATAATGACCTCTCTTGCTGTCGTGACCTTCTGGTCCTGTTTTCCTATATACCATTCCCTCTTTTTTAAACTTATTCACCGTTCACTTGGTGGTTCTTCAATGGAATTTCGAAGATGGAAGCCAGAGTATGAATGTTGGTACCATTACTGAAGGCCAGAACGATCTTTTTCGTTTCATCATTTCTTAGTTGCGAAGACATAGTGGGGTTGACACAAAACGTTTTAACTTGTTCTCTTTCTAGCTGAATGTTTTTTTGCGCAGATTTTTGCAACACTATTGTGTCAAGATGGCTAAACGTCTTATGTGAAAACCTTGAAAAAAGAAATTCAATTAGTTACGTAGTTTTTTAGATATTAAATATTTTGTGGGATGGACAATTATGCCATTCTGATAAACGATTGGGACACTTTTGCTATCAAAATTAGTATATTTTTTCCACTCTGTTCTATTCTCTTTGAGGCAGTTTCCAGATTATATCCTGTCAAAACCTGACATCTTTCTGAGAGAGGAATTGGTTCTAAATGTTTCAGAAATAACTGAATTATTCCCAAGACAAATGAAACTAGAAATAACTGAAGTTCAAAATTAAATCTTTTACTGTATCTTTTGCTGACGTCCAGACATTCTACCTTATCGTTTTTGTTTGATTTTTTTCACTCTTACTTGAGAAGGTTATTTTTTTTCTTTTTTCCCCTTTTATATTTGAGTCAACCAACAGCATATGAGAAGCTCTTCATCCAGGTCTGACTACTGATAATTCCAGCCTTTATTTAAAATTTTATAATTTTATAAATTTATATTTTACTTTACTGCATACTGTGTTAAAACTTTACATAAAAATAGTAAAAACTCTTTCTCGGTTAAATTCGTATTTAACCGGTACGACTATCTAATTAAACCAAGTGTTTTCAAATTTTTAATAGATTTTACTGTTAATTCCTACGTCTTGTGTCTGTTACGCAAATATTTCGGAGACGAAACGTTAAAAAATAATCGCGCATATACACTTTATTCCTCTACGTTAAATTCACTCGTTACTTTTTTTACAGGCCACTCAAGGAAGAGGGTTAGGTTAAGTGACAACATGTGCTGATTGGAGGGGAAGATAACGGTTAACCCCAGACTTGAACAGGTTAAGATTATAGTGATCGGGGAAAGATCCTCTCGGGAGTCGGTTCCACAGAGCAGTGGTTCGCAGGAAGAAGCATTTCAAGTGGAACATACTTCTCACCGATGGAAGACGGAGTGAATGTGGGGTGGTTTGCTACTATGTAAGTGGCATGGCGTTTCATTGCCGTGAAGGTCTGAACTGGTGGAACCAAGGAATGTAGTTTGTCCGAGCACTTTCCATGGAAGTAACGATAGATCAGTGAGGGACTTGTCACATTCTGCCTGTGGGAAGGGAAGGTTAAAGTGTGCAACATAATTCTTCTCCAAGTGAGACAACGTTTGGACACTACCAAGGCTGGAGAGTGATGTCTGGTTAGCTCCCTCCCAAATATGACCACAGTATTCCATTTGTGGTCTGATCTGGCTCTTTTAAAGTAGGTGGATGTCACGAGAAATCTGGCTCTTGTAAAGGTAGAAGATGTCACGAGAAATCTGGCTCTTGTAAAGTTAGAGGCTGCCATGGTGAACCTGACTTTTGTAAAGGTAGAAAATGGCAAGAGGAATCTGGCTCTTCTAAAGGTAGAAAATGGCAAGAGGAATCTGGCTCTTCTAAAGGTAGAAAATGGCAAGAGGAATCTGGCTCTTCTAAAGGTAGAAAATGGCAAGCGGAATCTGGCTCTTCTAAAGGTAGAAAATGGCAAAGATGGCTCTTCTAAAGGTAGAAGATGGCACGAGAAATCTGGCTCTTGTAAAGTTAGAGGCTGCCATGGTGAACCTGACTTTTGCCATGAAAAATGTGAACCTGACTTTTCTAAAGGTAGAAAATGGCAAGAGGAATCTGGCTCTTCTAAAGGTAGAAAATGGCAAGAGGAATCTGGCTCTTCTTCTAAGAGGAAGGCTCTTCTAAAAGGTAGAAAATGGCAAGAGGAATCTGGCTCTTCTAAAGGTAGAAAATGGCAAGAGGAATCTGGCTCTTCTAAAGGTAGAAAATGGCACGAGGAATCTGGTCTTGTAAAGTGAGAGGATGGCACGAGGAATCCATAACAGACTTGACGGCTTTCTTCTAGAATTTTTAGTCCCATTTCATCAAGGAGAAGCTGTTTTCTTCTTCTCCAACTGTTTTATTTAAATCCCACCGCTTTTACCGGAAGAAGTTGTTGAATTTTCAAGTGTCGGTCAATGTCTTTCAACACAACCACCAGAACTAATAATAGTAATAGTCGTTGTAGTAGTATTAATAATAATAACAGTAGTAGCAGTTGCTGTACGAGAAATAATAAAAGTAAAACTGCTTTAATTTAATCACTATAGAGAACCTTTTCTGCTTGCTAAGTGCAACATGGTACGCCGTCTTAGCCACACGTTTTCCATTGACATGAATCAGAGCGACTATATCGAATCAATTGCTACGTTTACTGCAAGGAAAATTAGTTTACTCTAGAGTGGTACGAAATTCTGTCTCGTCAGAATCCATATTTCACATTTATAAACGTACCACTCGTCCGTGCGTTGAATACTACTGCCATATCTGGATATGTTGGGATTCTTGACCAGTTCTAAAGCAGGGTCTCTAATGTAACTGATCCTGACCAAGCATCTCGACATCAGTCACTTTCTCACCGACGTGTCTTGGCTTCCATTTTTTTTTTTTTTTTTACTATAAATGTTTTCACGTCAACTGTTCTGTTCAGATTTCTTCCCTGGTGACCCGACAGCATGACTTTGATCGTGTTGTAAACTAGGTTTCACCTGTTTTATCATTGAAAATGCTCGATGCAACTATCTCTTCTACTCAAACACTTTCTATTCTCGTACTTTCCACCTGTGAAACTCCTCATTTCTTGCTTCCCCGAAAACTACAATCATTAAAATTTTAAATGCAAAGTCAATGGCCGTATTCTGTTTACTTGAAACCAGTTCCTTTTTTTTCTTTTTTCTCAATCCTCCTCATTCTCAGTTTTCACATTCTCTTTCACTCCTCGTAAATCGTTGCGTCTTAGTGGCATTATCGCCTTTTTTGAGTATAACGGTTAAACAATAACAATAGTAGTTGTAATGATAATAACTGCAGTAATAATAGTAATAACAATAAAAATAATAGCAATAGTAGAGGTACCCCCACATTTTCGCGTTAAAAAAACCAGCATAGCATGATTAAAAAAGGCCCCAAACTCAATAAAAAAAAGTTTTTTTTTCCATCAAAATGTTTATCATTAAGAGGAATGACTAAAGTATTTTTTTTAATTATTTTTGGAAATTTTTTAATCCTTTTTTGAACGTTCGAAATTTTGGTAAAAATCTTGTTTTGTTTGCGTCAGCTCCGACGTAATGATAACACTTAGTTTGTTGAATTTTTTTTTCCGCTGAAAAACATACTGAATTGGAAATTCTTGCAAAAATCAAATAATTGTCGGATTTTAATGAAACATTCAGGAAACCTATTCAGAAATGATTGAAATTATTTTAAAAAATATTTTTAAACAATCTTGGTAAAAAGATTTTTTACGTATGTTACCACCT